>VWPU01011216.1:150582-264632 GCA_013398955.1 Callaeas wilsoni
GGGGGTGGTGTGTGCGCTGTTCAGGTAAAATTACTTCAGTAATTCCTCCCGGTCCTATAAACCAAATTGATAAGATTTAAGCTAACATTTCATCTTGACATTACTAATACATGTGTGTGAGCATTCAGTTTACACTTTCAGTACAGCCTGTCAGATTAGATCTGTATACCTGCTACCGAATAACAAGGCTACTATTGATTTTTCATTATTTTCAAGTATTTGTTTTCTTCAGTTGAGCACATTCTATTTATTTTGGCACGGCTAACAGAGAAACCAAAGCAACTTAACCTCTTTTCAGAAAGATTTAAGACTTGACAGGCATCAAAGCTTCGACAAACTGTTTGTTCCCATAGCTGTCTGCAACAGAGAATTGTCCTGCTCATTACTTTATTCACTGTTTATTCACTTAATTTTATAACTAAATCTGCAGTGCAGAGTGCAGTCTGCAGGTTATGAAGCAACACTTTTCTTCCAGAAAGACTTGAGATGTACTGGCAATGTGGTTTTTGATCCTGTTGCTCAGTTCTGAGGCTCGGTCAGGTACCCACCAGGCATCCTCCATCTCAAGTGTCATCCTGCTTTCTACTGCAAATGCATCTACAGTGAAGAGCAAAAGCAGTTTATAAAATTATTTATACTCCATAGGAGTATAAATACTCCATAGCAATGAGTGTTGCCAGGTGATTTAAGAAAAAAAAAAAAAAAGATGCCAAACCTGTTTGTTGTTTTCTGATAAAACCCATGATTTGGCAATTAAATATTCTTCCAGCAGCAAGTACCCTCAGGTGATGCGGTTGCTTCCCAGCTGGATGGAAGTGGACAGGCTCTGTCCATGTCAACCCATTTGGGGCTCACATTGCCCAGGGGCAGTGGGGACCACCCAAAGGCTACAGCAGCTGGGTGCCCTCTGTCCTGCTCCATCTAAGATTTTAGTAGCAATAGTGCCCATGGGGATTGGTTTAGACACTACTGGCGACCCCGTGCATGTTGTACATTCAGAATCAAGTATGAACTGAGAACACTACAAACACATGTCTATTTGAAAACACATTTTCAAGCACATGTACATTTGAAAAGTCTTAACCATGCCTTCTTCCCCCTCCTCGAAGCATATGCGCAGTGGTGTGCTCCTATACTGGCACCTAGTGGGGAGTGCTCGGGAGATGGGCAGATGGGGAGGGCAGGCTGCGCTGACACACACGCTCACCCCTCCGAATACCTGGGACACTTTTTTTTATCCTGGTTCTTCAAAAGCGCTTCTAGATTAACACATTTTTAGCAGGTTTCCTGCTCACTGCTGCTTTTGCAGCCTTCCTCTTCTATCCAGCAGCTATGCTGTACTCTTCCTGAAAGCCTTCACCATGCCAAACCATCCACTTCCAACCAATCCTCTGGGATTGTACCCCCCTTCATACAAGCCGGCAGCCCCACCTATGATCCCCTCCTCCTGTGTTTTCCTGCTGGATTCCCTCATAGTAGCCAATACACTTTTCCTCCTCCGGGTCTCCCTGCCTTGACCTGGGCCTGACAGGTCTCTCAGGAAAGCTGGCGACCACTGGTGTTGCTTCCTGCTTCGTAGCTTGTGCTGCTTCTTTGGCCTCAGAGGAAAGGCCTGCCTCTTACTTGGCAAAGGACTTCCTCCACCAGTTCCCATCACCCTCTGGAATCTTGTGTCCCACAATTGTCCCATTTTAGCTGAAACAGCAAAAGACTTAATCTACCACTTCTCCCAAGGTCCACCCTGTGTCGTTAGAGCATCTGAAAGGAAACACTGGAAAGTCATGGCGTTCTGCCAAAAAAACCCCTTATCTTCTTCTTCTTACCATCTATACAAAAAGGACAACTCTCCTGAGGAGAGTCTCCAAAGTTGATCTCAAATACTCCAACCAGAATTAGACCTCCTGAGCATCCCAGTGATACCAACATAATTGTATTTGTTCTAGAGTCCCCCTGGTTTATACCACAGCGGTTAAGGCAAATATTTTCAAGCATTTAAGGCAACAAGAACATTTTCAAGCTCAGCTTCTTCCAATAAGGAACAGGACAACAGGGGTCCAGATTAACTGCAGTTCTACAGAGAGCTGATCACCAGACAGATGTGCTTCCCATGCACTGCATTATTTTACTTCTAAATTCAATGAAGAGCAACAGAAACACCTGCTGATTCACTAGGGTTATTTCTTGTGCCACTAAGGATTTCCTAAACTTCTCTCACTTGAGCTACAAGTCCAGTCAGAGGGTGATGTCTTTCCTTTTGTCTACCCATTCATTTTCCTTTGTGGAAGAAGTCTTCACTTCCGTCTTGAAGGAATCGTATTGTTGGTTGTGTCGTTAAACAGCCCTCCATACCGCATGGCCCGTAGCCATGATTTACAGCCTGTTTCTAGCTGCACCGTGATTCAGCTGAGTTTTCCATTGAGCATTTGATGGGAATGCTAAACCTATTCAAGGCTAGCAGCATTTCTGTGATTCATTCAACTTGAGGAAACACTGGAAATTTATTAGGATGTTTTTACAGTCCCGGAAATTGCTATGGGACTCTGTCAGTAACAAAGGAACAGGAATGGCTCACAATTTTATTGTGCTTTCTCATCTGCATTAGGTAATGCGGCCTTTGTCATTTATTCGGTTTTTAAGTCAAACTCTGTCACGGACCGAGACTCTGTGAGACTTCCTGAACCTGTAATTGTATCATAAGTTTCACTATTACTTGATGCTTCCTGTAATGCTCCAGCTATTGGAGATACTTGATTTTTCTACCTGAGAACCTGGGCTTCATGAAGAGACCAAAATAAAACTCCATCCATTGCAACAGTGAAGAGTAGCAAAAAAAATTAACTCTAAAGCTACTCCCAAGCCAGATGGCAAAGGAAAGCTAGAGCTCATGTTTAAGTTTCAGGACACTTTTACACCACTGATTTTGGCCTATGATTTCTGAATCTCTGAGTGCTGTTGGGGATGTTATCTGGAGGAAAAGGAAGAAGGAGAAGAAGCCATTTACAGCTCTTTGTCCCTCTGTTTGCAACAGCCTCAAGCCATCCTAGCACACCAGCTGAAATCAGGCAGTGCTCAGCAAGTTCAGCCTATTTTTTTCCCTTCAGGCTCAATCCTCCAACCTACAGAGGCAGGTGTCTGCAGAGTCAGCTACTCTGCTCTCTCAGCAATGCCTCACGCTGGACTTCCCTCCCCTGACGGCTGCCAGAGCAGCCGTGGCCAAGTGGCCACAAGGCTTGGGATTAAGGTAGAAATTTTTTTTGTAGTTTGAAAAAGAAGAGCCTGGCTTATGCAGATGGCTGCACCCAAGCTGCAGAGTGCTGGGGAACTCTACCATGTGTGGTTTCGCCCTTATCTCTCTCCAACAGCGCCGTGCTGGGTGTCAGTCACACCGGCGCCAAAGGCCTGCTGGCTCCTGACACCCAGGGACAGATGTGGGGAGCCGGCCCTGCTGCGGGAGACAAGGCACAGCAGGAGGGCTCACGCTTTGCTGAAGCCCCAGATCCACTCTAAAAAACACCCAAACCAGGAAGATATCCTTGCATTTAGCCAGCAGAGGAGAAGGGGATCCCATCAGCACCTTTCCCTTCCTCAGTCTCACTGGGAGCTGGCGCACGCCGGGGTGTTCCTGCCAAGGCCGCGCGGTGGGTAGGCTGGCTGTGCTTTCCCTGTGTATGGTGAGTGCAGCATCCCACCTCCCATGAATTTCTTCTCTGTACGGTGGAGATCAGTTAAGCACGGCACACAGCAAGCGAGGAGAACGTGAAGCAGCCTTAGCAGCCATGGCAGGGAACTACGTCATTTACACCACTGAGTCAACCGAGTGCTCAGGAGAAAGATACAAACCACACGTCAGCTCTGGGAAGGGCATCCTTTCTGGTGACTGGTCTCTTTCCAAAATATTCATAGCAGTGATATCAAGGCCAGTAATGCTTTTGTTAAAGCAAAAAATTCTTCTAGAGCAGTGCATAGTAGCCCACAGCCTTGGCTGAAAGCATTTGCTGTAATTTAATACAAGATGTAACAAACTGGTGTTACATTGAAAGGGAGGGAGCAGCAGAGATAACAGGATTGCACTTCGGATACTTAGATTTTGAGCTTCACGGCTATGAATCCTTCAGGCTGGGATTTTCAAACGGCCTTAGGTAGTTGGACTTATAAAAGGATGGACTGGAAAAAAAAGGTATAACTCCATTTTTCCCTTAGTATTTTACAATATCCATAACCTTTTGAACCCTCTACTCACACTCATGACTACTTACTCCAACAAGGAGTCGTGTTATATGCTGCAAAAAGAAGCCTGCTTGTTTTTAAGACATGTGGTTGTGTTTCAAAATAGCATAAAATCTTCTTAGTTGCTGATAGAGAGAGGCCACAGTCAAACGAAAAGACCGATGGATTGGAACTCAAAGGGAAAACTGGCCTTTAGGGATACCAAACAATGTTCACACAGCACTCAGTTATGAAGACTTCATTATGTACCAATTTAAGTTTATACATACCAAATGTTCTTGAGTCAGCAAAACAAGAGGGACTGCCTCATTCCAGTAGATCTTTCTTCCACCCTTATGATGGATTTTTTAAAATAAAAGATCATCAATAACCATGACAGGATTCCCTCAGAGGATGGACATCCCAGCATGCCATGAAGTTGTCTCTCCCGAGAAGAATTTCCACAGGCTTGAGGGAAATCATAAACTATTTAGGAGGAATGGGATTCACAAAGCTCCCCCAGCCAGCTGCATCACTGCCTGTGAACAGGTCCTGGAGGACAGCTAAAGACACTAGAGCCCATCAAGGAAAGTCAACAGGCAAGAACCTTGCCCAGTTGTGAACAGATGGGAAAGAGAGAGGAGGAATCAGAAGACAAAAGAGAAGAGTGGGGAAGTTAAGAACTCCTCATGCTCTCTAAACATTGGCTTTGGGAATATACACTATGCACATATATTGCTTACAATATAGCAATACTTGTATCCAAAGTTTACAGAGTCAGTCACCAAACAAATTGAAGGAAATTTTAGAAAAGGTCAAACTTGCAGCCCTGAGGAGCCTTTTCTGGGGAGCTGTACGAGTTAAGGGTGGCTAACATCCTTTACAGGTACTGCTGTGCTGCATTAGATATTGCACCCCACCATCAGCAGTGATACATGCCAGAGTTTGTCCAAGGCCTTGACGAGGAGGTACAACAAAAGAACTGATCTAGGCTGGGACAGACATAGCTTTAAAGACTGACCAGTTTGCCTCTCTGATTTTGAATGTAGAGAGGATTCACTTATGTGTGTATGTGTGTGTGTGTGTGTGTATGTATGCATGTATAAATACTCTGGAATTGTTTTGTGTCAGGACAGGAGTCTAGCAGTGTCAACACTCTTCCCACCATTCAGACACTTACCCTGCCCTTTGGATTAGAGATGTGCCCACCTCTGTCTACAGCTGATCCCTCCACTCACGTAAGAAGCAACAGCTCGCTGATAAGATAATCAAACCAAATGGTTTGTATTAGACAGCAGCTTAGTTCATCTTTTAAAGAAAGCCATTCAGTTAGGCACAAAAGAAGCATCCAAATGAGCAGCCTGTTTTTCAAGAACTACTAAGCACCAGGTATATGCCCTGTACAGATCCAGCATATACATACATACATACATATATATAATATATATATATGTATGTATGTATATATACACCTCATCAATATGTTGTTTAATTTCAGGAAAGCTATAGGTTGCTCGTCACTTTTGCGAAACAGGTCCTTGGGTACCTAAGAATATGTTTGGGAAACTAACGTCAGGCTTTTTTTTTTTNTCATCAATATGTTGTTTAATTTCAGGAAAGCTATAGGTTGCTCGTCACTTTTGCGAAACAGGTCCTTGGGTACCTAAGAATATGTTTGGGAAACTAACGTCAGGCTTTTTTTTTTTCTTTTTTTCCTTTTTTTTTTGTATTAATCTTGGCCATAAATTCTATCGTGAATGAGTCAAAACCCCATCTGCTCTAAATTTACACTTGATTTCATGCACAAATAGGGTTCACACATGTAAGTCCTGTCATTTGTGTGCTCCCAGAGGCAGTGCATAAATTACCTATGCACAAAACAAGAGGTCGGTCAGCTTTACCTCTTATGCTGCTGAGTAAGTGCACATCAAAGGGCATATTGTGTTCCTGGAATGAGAAGGAGGAGTCCTGACATGGGTCTCCAACTCCACAGAGAAATGCTGCTTTCCTTGGGCACAAAAAAGCCCCTAAAAACTTTTTAAAAAATCTGCCAGAATTATTCAGCCAGTGGAAAATTCAGAAGGAGCCAGGGTTTGGGTTAGCACTAACAACTGAACAGTAGATCTCATAAAGTTGTTTGAAACCTGATTTTGGTCTTAGAATAGGCAGTAGGAGATCATTAGAAATAATGCCCATTTTATAACAGAGGTGTGAGAAATTTAATGTGAAGTTTAAATGCTTCTATTTGATCAGTATGAAAGGAGGTAAGACATTCAAAATCAGTTAGATGGAGACAATCAAACTCTGTAAAAATCACACAGTAAATGCAGATCAGACAATGTGAAGTTAAATATGGAATGCTCCTGCAAAAGGGCTATCTGCAAAAGGGTGTTCAGCAGCACAGGGGGTGCCATGTCCCTCCTTCAGTCCCTTTTCTAGGTGAATGTTCATTGGAAGACAAGTGCTTTGAAAAATTTGGCATCTGACTTTGGCTGCTTTATACTGCGATCATAATCAGTATAAAAAGTAGGATCTTAGTGAGAATTGAGAGAGGAAAAACACTGACTCTGAGTGGATCTTTCCCAGATAAATAAATTTGAAACATAGTAAAACACAATGACTACCACAGCTTGTAAATTAAGGGAGTAACTGGTGCATAGTGAGGCACTGATGTATAGCCTGGAGGAGGAACAACTTCATCGAAACTACAAACAATTCATTTAAAATAAAACCACTTTGAAGAAAAAAATTGTCTCCAGACCAGCTTGTGAATAAAGCACACCAAAAGCCAACTCTGATACTCCATTAGCAGCATAAAAATGGAAATGTCCCCTAAGTCTGGCATAAAAATTAATTCCTTTTTCTTAGAAATATAGCTGTTTTGACATCTCAGGCTAACTGCTCTAGTGCTGCTTGGACAAGCGTGGCTCGGGACAGAACACTACTCTGCACCAAAAAATACAGCACCCTTCACAGGCATCTGAAGTTGTTGTGAATGGAGCCCAGGCCAGGCTCTGCTCCAAGCCCTGCAGCACTGGCAAAGGCCACCAGCCCAAACCACACTTCTGCTGCCCAAACTGAGCAATCCTGACCACCAGGTAGCATCTCCAAAGTGAGACATCCCAGCTTTGTCAGAGCCACCTGGCTGTCTCTGAGTGGTGATACCCTGTGAGGTGCACTTCGTATCATCTGCCTGCATGGGCCATGGGAAGAGGGAATGAGTTTTCTTTGTCTTAATTTCATCCATCTTTCCATCCCAAGGCCAAAGCCATCACCTTTAAGCCAGCCTAGCAGGATCCCTCTGGTGACCTGATGAAAACGGGAGTCACAGCCTCAGAAAATGTGCAAGCAACAGAGCTACAGATTCACCAGATTAAAGGGGAGGAAAAAAGAGTCCCACATCTCTTCCTCCAAGCTGGCCACAGCCATTTAGGTTACAGCAACAATGAGATTCCCAAAGTGGTCACGGGAGGCTAGGCACAGCCCTAAAGGCCTCCAAGAAGGTTTCAGTTTCTGGATGTCTTTTCTGGAAGTAGTTTTTTATTTCCCTGCTTCACAGATGTTCCTTTCTTCCAAAATCCTGAGGGATTTTATTTTCCTTTTTCTCTCCTTTTCCACAAGGATAACAAACAGTCCCATTTGCAGTTTCCTGTTACATTTTATGTTTGTTTCTTCGAAGATAGAGCAAAACTGTCTTCAAGTCTTACTCAAGATCTGGACAAAGTTTCAACTGCTTTAAAAAACAAGGTTTTGGACTAAACTTACTTCACATTAAGAGTCAGACTGGGGATTATTTAACATTAAGCATCTTGCTTCCTTTATGAGCAGGATTTTGTGAGAGCTACTTTAACAACCACATGCGTACAAGCATGAAAGTCCATTGAGGCAAAGAGATTTTACAGAGGCACGTGCATGTCCAGGTAGGTTTTTTTAGATGTCCAAGAGATAAACAGATGTAACATATACATGTGCAGGATGCAGGTAGGTACAGACAAAAATCTACATCTCAGTCTTACTCAGAAATAAAAATCAGAGAGTAATAGGCAGAACTTGGCCAGACATCTTCTGGAGTTCAAGTAAGGAAGACTTTTGACAAAGAATGCTCCAGGAAAAACATGTCATAAGACTTTTTTTTTTTCTCTACTTCTTCAGTCAAAATACCAATAGCAAATCATTTTTTAATCACTTCCCTGACTTTGTAATACACTGTTAGCTTACTCTGTCTGTGTGCTAGGAGCTCCATGTACAAAAATGATTGATTCCTCAATCATTAAGAAAACATGCAGTACCAGCATTAGCTTGTAACTTTTCAAATCTTGGCAGAGCTTGCATTCAACCTCTCAGCTTCCACTCAGCTTTCTTGTCTTGTTTTTAAGTTTGTTACTTTTAAGCACAACTAAAGGAATTCACTCTCCCTCCTCCCCTCCTCAAAACCAGACTTTTGCATCAATCAGTCTCACTGGCACCTTCACCACTAGGCTTCATATATTTCTGTCCTGTGACTGTAGATGAGTTCCTTAAAACAAAAACTTTTAAAAATCTAAATTTAACGGCATCTGAAGATTAAATACTGTGCAAAGCGAGAGAAGACAGTGACAGGAGAGCACTCAATCACCATATAGTTTCTCATCCCAATGAAAGCATCCTTTGAGAGTCTGCCTAGGTGTTGTCTAGCTTATATGATACAGTGCAGTGCCCATCAGCACTTCTGTTTGGAAGTTTGCTGCTTAGAAATCACCAGCAGGCTCATTACTCATAAATCAGAAGAAGGCTTTCAACCAGGCCTGGGAATCTGGAGACACTGCGTGAAGAGGGAGCTCTGTCTGCTCCACGGGTTTCAGACCGCGGTGGGGGTTGGCTTGGCTTCCTATCCTGGTGCATTCAATCAAGTGAATTGCACAATCATGCTGCTTGGCTCTATTTAATGTAACGTTTCCTGAAGTGTCATTTGTGAGCAGTACAAGTTATGGTTGTTGGGAGGGGTGGAGGGTATCCACAGTTTATTAATGTAAAACAAGGTATCTAAGGAAGAAGGGAAGACAGGAAGGTATTCTTACCATTGGATAGATTGAAAAGTGCCTATGCAATTAACATGTATTTTTTGTCCCTGCAACACCAGGTGGGAAGTATCTCCTTGCAGCTAGCTGGGCTTCCATTGATTTTAGTAGTCATGGAGTATCTTGTTGGCTGCAGTCTGATTTTGCAAACCTTGACCTTAGAATTTGCATCTAAGAGTTCTTCTTTGTTGATATTTAAATAAGTCTCACCTAAACTGAAATACACCCAAGACAAGAATACTTGGAGAAAGAATTCTTGTCCTCAGAGGCTCTGCAGATGCTTCATCCCATCTCCTTTGACAGGACACAGGTTGAACAAAATAGATTGCTCAAGGTCTGTCTTTCAATATAATTTCCAAAACAGGAATTTCTGCAGATGGATGAGATAGCGTTAGTAATAATCCCCTAACAGGATCAGGACTTCAGACTCCAGAGTTGTCTTTACAAAGAGAAAGGTCAAGGCAGATGAGTATTGGTCCATTTTGGATATGTATGTGTAGAGACCAAAGATACAGTCTCTAAGTGAATCAGTACACAACCCAATTTAAGATGCGGCCTCTGTATTTCAATCACCTCAGAGGTTAAAAAAAACCTGCTGAGGCCAATGGGAGTTTTCCAGTGACATCAGTGTACTTTGCAGCAGGGCATTCACCTAAAAACCCAAAGGTAAGAAGCTTTCTTGTTCTTCTCTTATCTACTGAGAGACACAAGGTCCATTTTAGTGTTAGTGTAAGCAGAGATGTATGTAGTTGAGGAGCAGTTGATAACTAAAATATTAAATAACTGGCTTCCACCTGGGAGGATTATTATATGAAATACACTTGTGATGTCTCCAACCTGTCTTACCATGAAAATGCTGAATAAGCAAAAAGTAGTAAGATGGGTAACAGCATATTCCACAGGGAGAAAAAGCACCATTATTCGTTCAAATCCATCGGCTGTGTTAAGAAAGGAGAAGGTGGTTCATCCCAACTCTTCTCTACATCAGTACAAAGCAGCTGGTTTTTTGTCATCAGGGATGTTGTGTCACTGAAATAGAGACTGCTAGCTGGATTACCAAAAAAACCTGACAATTAATTAATTAAGATCCATATAACCAAAAATAATAGCACTTAAAAGTTGTTTGGCCTCCATCTGTTGAGAACAGACATCTGTCTGCTCTGGTATCTATGGAGAGCTAGTAGAACCTCAAGGAAAAATAACGCAATATATTGACTGATATCTGTGCATTTTAGAAAGTTCACTGGCTGTTCTTTATATTCTTCACATATTTCTGCCTTTCAGTCTATACTTCTGTGAGACCCTCATGTAGATTTAGATTCATTAAGCTGTGTTATTAGGGCCACCTCCAGGTACAATTGCTGTTAGCAACCAGCAGTTGAGGCAAACACATTTGTGCTTTAGAATAGCGTAAAAAATACTATAGCAAAATCATGGAAATTGCTAGTAGTCAGTAAAAATGAAAAAATAATTTGGTACCACCATATGTTTCTATTTCTATATTTCCAGCCACACAGTTTTTCAGTAGGTAGTGGGAATGTGCCGTCTTCTTCTTACCATTGCCATCATCATAGCATCACCACAAAATCTGTAAGCACGAACAAGACAATCCGTGTGTCGTATGCCCCACCGATAAGGCAAAGAAGTTATGACAAAGAATTACTCAGAGAATGATGAAGGTGATGCTGGGTATTTGCTCAGCTGCTGTACCTCTAGACTCACTTTAAATCTACGTGGCCAGTAATCTACCATGTTTCAAAAGTGTTCTGCTAGAAAAGCAGGGGTATTAGTAAATATTTTTCTGTAAATTTTGCAGAACTGGGACTGCATCTTCGTATTTGTTTATTTAAAACTAAATGCTTTGACTCTGACTCAGTTTCTGAGAATCATTAGTGAAACAACTGACAGAAGTCAAATGTTATTTTAGTGACAGTATTTCTAGAAGAATAAAAAGAGGCTGTGCTGGTTTGGGCTGGGATAGAGTCAATTTTTTTTCATAGTAGTTGATATAGGGCTATGGTTTGGATTTCTGCTGAAAACAGTGTTGATAACAGAGGGATGTTTTAATTACTGCTAAGCAGCGCTTGCTCAGTATCAAGGCCTTTTTTGTTCCTTACACCACCCTACCAGTGAGCAGGCTGGGGGTGCACAAAGAGTTTAGAGGGGACACAGCTGGGACAGCGGAGTCCAACTGACCAAAGGGACATTCCATACCATTTGTCATCATGGTCAGCATACAGAGCTGGGAGAAGAAGGAAGGGGGAACATTCAGGAGTGATAGCGTTTGTGTTCCCAAGAAACCATTAAATGCAATGGAACCCAACTTTCCTAAGGATAGCTGAACAGCTGCCTGTTCATGAGAAGTGGTGAATGAATTCCTTTTTCTTTGCTTGCACATGGCTTTTCCTTTACTTATTAAACTGTCTTTATCTCAAGCCACAAGATTTTTCACTTTTACCCTTCCCATTCTCTTCTCCATCACACTGTGAGGGGAGTGAGCAAGCGGCTGCATGGGATTTGGTTGCTGGCTGGGATTAAACCATGACAGAGGCAAAGATTTGTTTTGTTCCTTGGATACCTTTTCTGTGTATCAGTCTTGGTAAGTTTTTATTTACTATCTCATGTGACTTTTTTGCTACTGAAACTTCCTTTGAATCGATACCTGGGGGAAAAGAAACATCACTCCCTACAGCAAATTCATTTATATGTATGAGATATATTCAAACAATGAACTCTAAGTTGTTTGCCTCTGTTACTCTTGCTGATAGTTGCTAGAGATGTTACCCAGATCAAAAAGGATGTCTGCTCTGCACTGGATTTTTAAAATTTTCTTACTGGAAAAAGTTAAACAATTTGGATGCCAGATGGAGGAAATGATTGCTATCCATGTTCACTGGTTTGTCTGAACAAGAACTGTCTTCAGTGCACTAAAGAGAAGCAATGCTAGGGTAAGATAGAGTAAATCTTGCTTAGTCAGTGCCTTCTGATATGTTTTATAGCAAAATAGAGTGCATGCTGCCTTCAGCTTACTTTAAAAGCACAGTCCTGGTCAAGTCTGGGCTGGAGTTTTCTTGAACCATAGTGTGCTCTTTGGAGCTAAGTGATGTTTTGCTTGAATTTCATCCCTTTGATTAATAGAGTGTGCTTATACCCCTTCCCTCTTGTTTGTGGGTAGAAACAGATCTGCTGAACAATGTGGGGAAATGGTTTCATCAGGGACTAATATTATAGAAAATAAAATGTGTGTATGAGAGAGCATGTGAGTGGGAAAAATCTCCTTTTATTTCCTGTCAAGCTGATGGTGAGACTGGAGAAGACCCAATTCCTCTGGAGAGTTTATTTAAACTGTGATACAAAAGATATTCTGAAAAGACAGAGGAACCTCTGACATCACTCAGCTGTTTTATTGACTGTGGCAACAAATTTGCTCTTGGTTTGAAACCTCAGACCAAAAGGTAGCTTGAAGGAAGAATCTGAGCTTGAGGCAATGTTAGAACTTGCAGAAGGATTTGGGATAAGGAGAGCTGCAGCTGACATGGAGTTCGGTGCTGCCTGGTGGTTCAAACTGCTGTCTCATGAAGCATTTTGCAGTATGGACACTGTGGAACTGAGATTCTTGGTCTGGGGAGTGTTTTGCAGATATATCCTTCATCACACTGAACTTCACACATGTCTCAAGGAGGGGCAGAAGTACAATTTTACCCACAGAAGGTGCAAGAGAAACGCAAAGCCAAAAGGAAGCTTATCTGTGAGCTTGTGGATTGTCCTGCTGTAAGTGAGGAGTGAGTTTTTATTGAATCTCCATCATCATATGGACTTACAGCTACTTCTTTACTAGCCAGTAAAGAAGACCCCCATCTCTCATCTGGCCTGGGCTTTCAGTCAGACTGTCTTTGCTTCTGACACACTCCATTTCAGGAAAACCTGGCCTTGTCCGCATGTCCTCTGATGAGAATGGTCTCATCCCACATCTCTGAATGAGGCCTGCATGTTGTCTGCACAAGCATCATGGCCAAAACCTGACAGGGACTGTGATACCAGCTGAATGCTACAGGAAAGGATGTGCCACTGCTGAATTTCTGCCCGGACCCTGTTCCATTTACTAACATAGGTGTAACATAACAGATGCCATGCAGGATGACTGATGTACACTACGCATGAGGAAAGGGGTCCAAAATAAGTAGTTTAGTCTAATTTGAAAAAGAAGTTCTTATGCTCTGTACGCAGCCTGTGTCCCTTTCACATTCATCTCGAACACGTTGATCAGGAGGTTAGAGATGACTAACGGAGTTTGTCAGTTCCCAGAAGCTTCATGACAAGGAGGACAGCAAAGAGGGGAAATGCAAACAGCTAAATCAGGGTTCACACTCAGATAAGACCATGATTTCTGCCTTGTTAGGAGCCAGAGAGTCTTCCCAGCAAAAACATCTTACTCTTGTCCTAGTATTTAGGCTCAAATTCCAGCCTTCAACCAACAAGTGCAAACATTTTGGGATGAAACTAGTAGAAACTACACTTACTTAATCCCAGTTCTCATGCAAATCTGTATCTGTCTCTGGTGTGCACGATTGCAGGGAGGTTTTGTGTAGTCCATCTGAAAGTTCTTTTGTGGAAGTGGAAACCCCTAGGGTGGTGACTATCTGAAGCACTGTGATAGGGAAGAGCTTGAGGTGATTGTTTCCAGCTACAAGTTTCCCACTAAATTATCAAGGTTAAAATAACTGCAGTACAGCCTCAAAGATTGGCAGGATTAAGTTTACAGGCAGGAGATGTGGAAAAGTGACTCAAAATGTTATTTCCAGCTAAGAATCCGTTACCATTTAAAATGGATTTTTTCTGATAGTAGTCTGCACTGAGGAAGTCATCCAGAGGAAGGACTATATAATAGCCACTTCTTTCCTTCAGGATTTAGAAGCTTGTGACTCTGCATGAAAGGCAACAATAAATTTGAATATTTCTTGAATTTGATTTTAGGTGGGGTTGTATTAACTATGGCAGCTGGTTGGTGGAGTTTTTGATAATATTAGGTACACTACTGAACTACTTCATCTGTCCTGAGCAAATGCTGCCAGAAGGTGGAAAACTGCACTAGCAAGGGCTAGTGGGAATCTGGAAAACAGCTCTTCGTCCTTGAGATAGCACTTGGGGACCTCAGAGTGATGGAAAGTTTATTTTTGTTCCCCAGGCTGGACTATTTTCAGGCAACGAGGTTTGTATACTCTACACATCCTTTATTGGTGGGCAAGGCAGCACAACCTGTACTGCTGACAGATTTCTGCTCTTCTAGTGGGATGGATAAAGAAGTGAGGAAAACTGTGTTTAAAAGTACAGGTATTTATTAGCATATTAACAACTGTTTTGCAGTATTACAGCAACCAGCAAAGTCAGCTGATGAAGTTCTAATGAAATCAGAGTTGAATTATTTGAAACAGGATATTTTGTATCATCTTTGAAAGAAACGCACAGAATTAACTACCTAGAAGAATATTTGGCATCTACTCAGCAAGGACACGTGGGAAACTCAGTAAGCTAAGAGTGGGCAACCTAGTCTCTGGTCCTGGTGTAGTTTAAGTCTTATAACCAAAGGAGAGCAACTTGTATTCAGCACTACTGGAAACTGAGGTTATTCTTTGATGAGTAGTACAGTATGAGTGTGACATTGCTGGATTCACACACAGTGAGAAAAAGAGTTTCAAACCCTTCACTTTCATGTTCTCTCCATCCTTTCTGCGGCGTTTTGTAATCTTTCCGTGATCTCTTACATACAGGCTTGTTCAGATCATTATTTCAAAAAATCTTTTTAATCAAGGAGAGAGGAGAGTAGGATAAGGGGAACTAGAAGCAAGTTGTCCTGGACACAGACTGCAAAACATCAGCCTCCATTTTCACCAAGAGACAAGAGGAAATACCAAGGAAAAGCAGCTAAAGGTCATGGAATGGCACATTTTTTGTGTAGTTTACCAGAAGTATATGAAAACAGCTGTAGAGAGAATGGATAAATTATGTTTTAACTTTGGACTGAACTCAGAATTTTGAACAAAAAAGTATCTACCTACCCTATTTATAGCCAGTTCTGTCACAATATTGTATGCTATTGCAAATTTATTAGCTGGCAATGTTTTCTAATAAATCAGTGTGCAGGCCATCCTTGTAATAAAGATGCTATAATGAGAAAGATTTTTGATTGAGTTCCTTTTTTTTTTTCTTGGGACTGTTTATCTCCTGTCCTATTAGGAAATGTCTAAGTTTATATGCCCATATGCTGAGAGAATGAAATACCAGCATGCCAATGGAAAGTTTTTGTTCATGTGGACAATATTTCAGTGCTGGTGGCCTCTGCAGAAGATAGGGTCATATTTTTTTGACATACAATTGCTCAGCTGCCACCAGAGCATGAAACAATAACAAATTATTATATATTATGTATGGCAAAATAGCTTTTAGCCAGACACTGACTTAGTCACATGAAAATTTAGCTTAGAAGCAGTTTTGCATTCATTCTTTTGCCAGTAATATTTGAGAGAAAATAAAATGTTACTAAAAAGCATTGTAATTCTAAATAAAAAAACTTGCAAATTTATACACAAGCAAATCTGGGTACTCCCTTTTGTCACTATGAATTTTTATTAATCTTAGAAGATTTAATAAACATAATAACATGGAGAAAGAAAACACCTTGCTCCTCGATGCAAATATTTAAAGAATATAAGACCACAAACAGGATCATCAGTGAGTTTAACTCTTAATTTGGACTCTTTTGTGAAGTTTAGAAATTGTATTACAAGAATGGGCTTAGGAAAATGCTCATATTTGAATCCAAAGTAAAATTTAAATTCAAGTCTTTTCACAGCCATGAATTGCCATTCACTTCTAATAACATTGTCTTCTTTTTTCTCCTTTTCTGAATACTACAAAAAATTAGTATTAAATTTGAACATGCCACTGGCAAACAAGGGATATGAACTATCAACTAAAAGTCACGGTTCAAAAGTCATGTTTTCTTTTGCATTTTTTGCATCCCTTCTACCAGCCTAACTTACATAATTAGCAGATACTGATTGCATGCAGAGTTTCACTATTGAATACAGACCATTCATTGTTGGCAAACTACCTATTAGCAGGCAGATTCATGGAAAAGTTCAATAAATAATTTTAAATTTCCTAGAAGGGAGATGTCAAACTTAAGAAATAGGTTTTCTCAATTTGCTTGCTTGGATACATATGGGGGATTTCAGACTATGACAACTGAGCACTGTGCTTTCCCTATCATGTTTCTTATTGCCTTTTTTTGCTTTGATTATCAAGATAACGGAGCTCTCAACTGCAAAAGATACAGTGGCTGATGTGGCCCAGCAGGGCACAGTCTTGTTGTACAAGATGTGAAAGACATCAACCTTCCCACAGAAGGATCTTGACTTCAGTTTCCAGGCACTTCATGGAAGACGAACTCACTCCACATCATCATAGAAACACCAATATGTTTATTTTGCTTCATTTCTTACAGACTGGTAATTCAATAAAATTCCATCTGTACACAGAATTGGATCTAATTAAGCAGAAATACACTGTGTGATCAAAGAAAGGCAAGTGACTGTAAAGTGCATTAAATTTCAAAGTAATGATTACATGCACTAAACCCAGATCTTCACCAGCAGAGCTCCACTGATGACAATAATTGCTTCAGTTTTACATGAAGAACAGAACCAGACCCAGACTGATTTAATTCAGCAGGGTGCCATTCAGTCCTAAAGTGGGTGACTCTGAGCAAGAGGCAAGGTAGACAAAGGGGACCAAGACAGCTCCTTGTGAAGGTGAGGATAATAAATGTTTTCAACTGCAATGGTGAAAGGGTTAAGGTTTCCCTGCTCATGTACTATCAATAATTTTATTAACTTATTTTCATTCCTTTCTAATATTGTTATTCATTTTCAGATTCCATTTTTAATATTTTTAATTCAGTTTTAATATTCTCCACAGGAATTTAAAAACAATCTTCTCTTTAAAACTTAATTGTAGCATTTGTTATGCCATAAAAATACATTTCACATTTTCAGAGCCAATTTTATGAAGTAATTGGATAATAAATGAATTATAAGCACAACAAGACCCTTATTAACTTTTTAGTCATTAGAGTGACCTAACATTTTAGAAAGAACAATAACTTTTCCAATAACGTTCCAGAATAGTGATTATAATTATAGCGCACCAAAACAAATGTATAAAATGATGCTGTCTTTCTTGGACAGTAGGATGGAAATTTGTAATTATTTACATTTTCTCCAAGCAGCATAAATTACCAGCGTTTCTGTCCTAGAAGGAACTGTGCCCCCTCCCACTGTAAGGAGCACAAACGACCATCTAAGTATTAATAAGACTGATCACTCAGCAGCGCTGCCAGTCTGGCCCCCTGCAATGAATCTCCTTCTCCTGAGCAAGTGGACGAGGCACTGCTCAGTGCTCTGGGTGCCTGCTCTGGGGTCAGCCCGGGACAGAGCTGGTCAATCCAAACCCCCTGCCCATTTCTGCTATTGGAATAGGGCCCCATAAAAGCTCAGGAGATGCCACCAGCTCAGTTGTCAGCAGTGCTTTAGCAGCGCCCCCGTACCAAGCGCAAAGGGCAGCCTTTGCACAGTTTCCCTGGTGCCAGCTCAGGATGAGAGGAGATGCCCAAAGTGATGTAGGGCCTCCTCCACCACTTTCCTTCTAAAAAAGATCCCCCACGCAGGGGCTTGGCCTGAGCCATGGTGAGAGCTGAGGCATGGCTGGACTCTTGGTGCCCAGGAGAGCCCAGGCAACCAATACTGCAGGACACCCACGCTCCTTCCCAAGCATAGATGTTAGCAGAGTGTTCCCACACCCTTGGAACTTCCCACACCTATTAGTACAGTTTATCATGATGGCTTTGGTCCTGGCTGGGGTCAGGAGAGCCTCATCTGGAGCAGAAAGAGCAGCCCTGCCTGGCAGTGGCTGTGCCACTTCAAGTACCTGCAGAATGGCCACAAGAGATACTAGAGAACATACTGCTGTGTGGTTAAGTCCAGGCCTTAACACTGTCCAAAGTACCACTTTGGCACCTCACACCACTTTACAGCTTATTCAGACCTGTCAATCCATCATCCCAATCACCTAATGCTCTCTCCCTAATTCAAAAAATCCAGATGAAATCTGGGCAGCAAGAGACTTGAGTAGCACTGTGGAACCCCCAAATTATTTGTAACACCTTATAACCAACACTCTGACAAAGTGTTGACTAAACTTTTCCTGTCGCCTAATCAGCTGGAAATCTCCCAGTACAAAATATCTTCTGTCTGAGTAAGAGCTGTTTTTCAGTCCTCTCAAGCAGTCCATGAGGACTGGTTTCTCATCCCAGTTCTCATCCCTCATGCTGCCAATGTGGTTCAGGAGGATACTTTAAATGCATGCTGGCCCTTAATCATGCCAGCAGAGCCTTTGAAGTCACAGAGGACTTAATTTTAAACACTTCTCTCCCACAGTTCTAAAATAGCCACTGATACAATAAGCAATGAATGACCACAGCGTTTCTCGAGCAGCACTGAGTACAGGGGTTGTGTCTCAGGCAACATAAACTTTGGAGAAGTTTGTTTTCAATGGGAGAAAGAGCACTGGCAAGAGCACTGCCCTGACTGCACAGAGCAGGACTTTGTTTTTTAAGATCAAGTAAATACAATTCATCTCTTTCTTTGAAAAAACAAAAAATAAGCAGTAGCTGTCCATGGACTTTCCTATTCATACTTAGGTATAGTAGGTTGAAAACCAAAAGACAAAAAAGGACAGGTGACAACAATCTCAGCCCAGGACTATTGTGTTTGGCCCAGCTCTGCTGCCCCAGCCACAACACTTGGAGGAAGTGCCACACAAACAGAGGAAGCAGGATTCGGGCTGAGAAGGATTTAGTAACTGCATTACTACGCTCTCAGCACTGATGCCTGTAAAAGATAAAACCTGGGAAAAGACCTTGGGTTCCTACTCCTTATTGTTGCTGCCTGGGATTTAACTTGTATGTCTGAACTATGTACATATTTCACTGATTTAGGTGGGGCGCCATGAACATATTTATACGGGCTGGGACAGTGACAGGACTGCTGATGTTTACAGTAACAGGTTAGAGAGGCTTTGCCAAAGCATTCTTAGTTTTTAAAAGGATTGGTCCAACCCAGCCCCCTTCCCCCTCTCCATTGTTATTTTGTCTGCTGGATTTACGGAAGACGGAAATGGTAAATTACAAGAAAAAAATAGCATTTATCTTGCCAGGACGTGTTGCTTTGAACTTGGATGATATTAACATATCAATCAGATTCAGTGATATGTTAAACAAGGTTGTCCCTGGTTTACGGTTCACCAAAGCTGGGAGTTGAACCATAGCTTTGTCTGCATGGTGGGTAGGGAGCTTACCTCCACCAGTCCAAATCCTTCACATGGGCACACAGCACTGACACTGGGCACAGGGCACCATTTATTTCATCTGAGTTATGCTGACCCAAAATAAAGTCCAGTTTACAATTTAATTTGGACTGAAAATTTGCCCAGATGAAGCAATTACATAGCCACAAATACAGTGACTATGGCTGAAAATCCTTGAAGGATAAAAACGCAGAACATAATGTAATGTTCTGGGAATGAACTGGGGAAATAATGACAGACTACAATCACTCTGTTTAGAGTAGTCGTATAAGAGGAAATATTTTTGGATGACATTTCCAGTTCCCAATCAGAGCTTGGCCAATTAGCTGGAAAATTAATTCAGAAAGGAAACATTAATTAGGTCGTGAAACAGATGCTAATTACAAAATTTCATGAGGCTTCACAGATTCGTCTTCTCCCCTCCGCCATTTCCTTATTATGGAATATTCATTATTTTACAATAACTCTTCAGGCTGGGGACAGCTTAATTTAACTACATTGCTTCCTTTGGGGACAACTAAGGACTTAGTATTTAAGTGTTAAATGGCAGTACTCAACTGGAAGGTGATTTGAACTGTACTGAATTGGATTTACTGTACAAAGAAGCATGCCGTGCACCAACCAACTGGCTACAAGGAATCCAGAACAGAAGAAAGAGTGAACAAATTAATAATTCACACAATTAATAGCTTAAAGAAAGAAGTCTTACCCTCTCCCTTCTTGCCTCTTCTGGAAAATAACAGACAGTGAAATTAAGAAATAAATATAAACAATATATAATCTTGCTTGTTACTGCTTTTCCCCCCACATGTAAGCCGAGAGTGAAAACAGATCTCACTAAATAAATGCTATTAAAAAAATGAATAATTTAATAAACAGTAAAAATGCCCTAAAAGTAAATTAATCATCAGGGCTTTAAATATATATAGACAATTTAACTCAAAAGTACATTATTTTTTTCCTCCAGGAATTGTAAGCCAAGAGCTATAATGAAATCTTGATATAACCATAACCATAGAATCTACTATAAATAAGTTGCACACACATTATTGTTTGCAAAATTAAATCAGCCCTTGGAAAAGTACGTTTACTTACCATGTTTACAAGTAGTAAAACTCTACAGTTAATCAGCAGACAGATGTCACAAATACTTTTTGAAGACTCAGACCTACTAGCCACACTTTCACAATTAACTTTTACCTTCATGAAGTATTACAAACTAATAGAAAAAGAGCTGCAGTTAAAAAACAAAAGCGCTGTAAGTTCAAAGCCCAGGATCATAGCACAGTAATAATTCTTTGGAAGTGAAGAGAGGGGAAAACCCCAAATACTCTGATTTAAGAAAACAACTAGCTACAGAAAATGAAGTCCAGTTTCCTGTGGCTTTGTGTCTTGTGGTTGAATTATCTTGTACCTAATAAGATGCAAACTCTGACTGAAACTTTTCCTGAGGTTGAGGCATCTATTGGCTCCTTTTCTCTTCCATGTATATTTTTTGATGTCCAGTAATAATGTTTGGCTCATAATTAAGTCTTTCCCTCAGCAAAAAAATAAGTCAGACCCCTCAATTCTGCTCGGCTACTAATTTTCACTAAATACAGAAGAAATTAATGTCAACTTTCCTACATCAAATAAACATAAATTAGTCAGCAAATTCAAGGACTAGAGCAGGAGAGGTTCAGATTAGATGTTAAAAAAAAATTTTCTCTGCAAGAGTGGCTAGGCATTGGAATGTGCTGTCCAGGGAGGTGGCAGAGTCACCAGCTCCAGAAGTGTTCAAGGGGCATCTGGATGTGGCCCTTGGGGATGTGGTTTAGGGTTGATTATAGTGGTGACACCTTGAGGGTTGGACTAGATGAACTTGAGGATCTCTTCCAACCTTGACAATTCTGTGATTCTATGAGATTCAAAAGGTACAGAGGCATGAAAAATAGACAGCTGGGCAGCATGACAATAATATGCAATTCTTTATGAAGCAGATTGAAAGTGAAAGCATATTGGGCATGCTTGCTTTTGTCTCAGATCAGGTTTTCCCTCTCTAAATGCAAAATTTTTCCTCATATGATAATTTTATATAAACAAGGTGTGTGTTCTTTTTGTAAGTAAGAAAAACTGTAGTAATAGTGGGGGAAAGGAATCCAGAAGAGGTATGTCAAGAGAGGAGAGTAAAAGATCTGTGGAACTGCTACTCAGTACAGGTAATTCTGGTAATGAGGTTAGGAAAATATTTTTTAGAACATATTCTGATGCACTTTAATGCCACTAAAAATCAGGGCTCAAATAAGTAAATCTTAATTCTACCCTCTTTAGGAGCTCTTTTGTGCTTAAAGTAAACTCTTTTTAAGTGGAAAACAAGGTTTCTAGGGCAATGCCAAAAAGGATAAAGGAGGATATATCTTCTGCTTCAGCCTTTCCTTATTTCTGTATTTAAACCATCACTTCGGCATTTTTGACTTGGAAAAAAAATTCTCCTTGCTCAGCTTTTGCCTAAAATGTAGTTACATCTTTTATTGAGAAGAGCATGCAGAAGGACAAATGGCTATATTCAATTCTGAAAGAGCTTTAATAAAACATCTCTACAGCAGGGGTAAAGGCTGTACAGCGAAACCTTGCCAGCAGCTCCTCTGCTATTGCAGGGCAGCAGTGGCACTGCCCCTCTGGCTCTCCTCTGTGCCAGATCACCCAGAGGGTGGATATAAATTTACTGTTAAGTGTGGATGAGGCCTCAAAGACCTTCCACGACAAGTCAAAGGAACACCAGGGTCTTATTTACTCAAAAAATAATTTAGTGTATGCTTTTAAAACTAAAATAATCTGATTAATTTAAAGATGTATTTCATCTAGTGAGACAAATTTTACAACAGGGAAGAATTAGAAAACTCGTAATATCTGTTTGTCACAAGAATTTCCAGTCTTGTCTAAGTCTAACAGATTTTGGCTACGTTCCCCCAGAAAAAGCATCAGAGGTCATGCATATCGCAAATATGGTTTACCTCAGCCAGTAAAACCAATTATTCTTTGCATCCCTCTCTTCATTTTTTCCTGGGGAGATAATTCCTTCTGGGACTGTTCACTCATGGCATCTGGCTGGGATCTAGGGATACATTTGAAAGTCCTTTATATGAATCCTCAAGTGTGAATTAGCATGCACAGGGATGCAGAAGTAACCCATCAGATATAAAAGGCTTTAGTCATCAGCTCAACTCTGTTGACAACACTTTTCCATCCAGCTTTCTTTGAGAAGAAGGAATCTGATGAGTTAAGGCAAGTCTGCCACAAGTTTGAGACCCAGGGTCCCGAAGTTGGACTCTGTTCCTGAGTATGAGAAGCATACACAGGAATATACATTTAGGCACACAAGTCCTCTCTCCGATGAATCTCAAGTGGCACTTGGGCCTCCATTCAGGAACCTCTAAAACACATCTGTTGTGGCATTTGATTCTTCCTGAGGCAACTACATCTGGTGCCTTCAATAGAGAAGACCAAGTGGGATATTCTAAACACCATCTACCTAAACCTACCTGGCTTCAGTGGCCCAGAAAGGTCATAGATAAAATTAAAAGCCTTCGCATACTTTTTGTTAAAGTTTTGAAACCAGTTGTTGGAAATGAGCAACTGAAGGTGATGCCTTAAGATTTTAGTTTTTATATTTTTAGATATTTGTAATCCTGCAGTTCTTTAGTGTATAATTCTGAGCTCCATATAGAGTGTTAGCAGCTGCTTTTCCCATTTTTGTCAGGCACAACAATTCCTCTCTAGGCCTGAGAATCAAGGACACCTTACTTTTCAGGCCCCGAGAAATGTAAACAAAAGTGAGTTGGGGGCAGCAAACTAAGAGAATGGGACTGCACTGCCTGAAGCTGTAATTGGACAATTAACCTCTGAAATGCAAATGGACAAAACTTATATCTGTCCGAAAAACCTGTGACTGTGCCCATCTCGGGTGTAGTCTCTGCGGGACTCCTGCACTGCCCAAGGTGTGCCCTGTGATGGCCTTTCAATAAATACCTACCCTTTATCCTTTCACTCTGCCCGGCTTCTGTTCCAGGTCAGCCTCTACAAGGCATCAAAGGACTTTTCATATGCTTTCTGCAAAGAACCAGCAAGTACCAGTGACAATCTCCATAGCCTTTGATGGCTCTCATCTGCCTGGAAGCCACCTCTTGATCCACCTGGATTACCTAAACCATGAAAGGAATCAGCCAGTACAGATTTTCCATGTAATTTACCCAAGATTTTAATTACCAGCCAAACCAAACAGCAGAGGGTTCAGGAAACACACAATCCACTCAGGAATTCACCACCTGCCTGGTTCAAAAAGCACACACAAAACCACATTGTTTTATAGGTTTCAAAGAGAAGGAGGATGAAAAATAGTAAGCATTTGATTGCTTTTCTTCCAGAAAATCTCTTTTTCCAGAAAATTTCTCTTGTAGATGGATTTTAACGGAACTACTTTAGCAAACTGAAACTTTTCAGTGGCCCAGACTGTAACTTTGGGTCCATCCTCTGCATTTTCCCAGAGATAAGACTGACAGATCTTGATTTTTTTCTGAGAATATAGCACATCCTGTGCAATTAAGGACTCTATGGGAAAAAACATGTAAATGTCATGAACATGTAAGAGACAATGCAACAGAGACAATTTATTTCTGATATTTTGTTGCTTTGTAGTGCTTGACTTGCAAGCTGAATAATGTAGGTTTTACATGCAATTCCATTAAAGGAAAAAAAATGAAGGACAGAGCACTGGAAAACTTCATGAGTAGTCATCAGGTCCCAAAAGCTTAGATCCACAGCACAGCCTACGATTGTCCTAATCTGCTTGAGCTTTTGGTGACACAGTAGAAGACTATTGTCTATGCCCAGCCATGGGAGGGAGATGAGACAGAACTTTAATGAGTATATTTCAAAGCTATTTGTTAGACAGAAAATGAAAGATGAAAGTTGGGAAAGCACAGTTCAATCACAGAAGAAAAATGTATTTTCTTTTTGGAAAACTCTGCTCTTCTTGTTCTCCCTGGCTTCTCTCTCCGTCCCCACATCTGTTCCCACTTACTCTGCGCCCATTTTCTCACTGGGAAGCATCAGACAATCTTTACTGCAGGCACAGATATCTATTCCAAGTGTCTTCGAGGGAATACATTCTTAGTCATGCTTCTACTCTACTGGGTGTCCTCACTTTACATGCAAGTCTGGGTCCACATGTGTCCCAGGCTTCGACTCAGCAAAATACTTATGCAGGGATGTCACAGTACAGAAGTGCTTAACCCCCTAAATGTCTAGCACACATTTAATTTTGAGAATTCATTCCATGGAAGCTAGCAGAAGTGCAGTGTTTGTCACTGTCTTCTCCTGAACTGGGGCTTGAGACTTGCATACTGCACTTATTTGTGACACTGACAGCCAAAAATGCCTACTAGTTATATAGCAAATACAACATTTCTGTTTTTAAAAAAAATGTAAGTTGGCAAGCAAGACTGTTATTTCCCCCACACTTTCTCCAGATGAGTTAATTAATAATTTTCTCCCTTATTTTGTTACACACTCAAAACTCAGAGCAAGACTTTACTTGTCTGACTTGTGACACTGCTGTGCATTCTCTGTGCGTCCCTTGTGTGTCTCCCAGGAAAAACCAGTGAGCCCTTGGGGGCCTCTTTCTCACTCCTTCACTGACTTTCTCCCAGGGAAGGCTGCTTACCCTCAGCCCTCTAGGTGGCTCAGGTGTCCTTTACAGAAAAAGCAGGCCACAAACACTTTGATGAAGGGGAGAAAAATGCCCAAAAACACAACAACGCCCTTATTTGCCTATTGCTTGTGGATAAACGATTGTGATCCATGGGAGGAATAGAGAACTGGCACGGATAGGGAAACAACATCATAAGACCAACAGGTTGCTATGCAAAATAATGACTTAATAGGCAATGCCTGTAAGGATTTGTTGTATTAAATAATTGCAATTAACCTGTTTCAACTTCTATGAAGATTTTCATTCAGTTAGAAATGCAAGTGCTCAGTGTGCAGTGAAGCTACTAAATGTAGAAAAGAATATTGTTGCTAGCTTTTTTTTTTCCTCCCCAGGAGAAAAGCAGCTGATATAACAGGATGGGACATTTTCCACTCAGAAAACATGCATGCTCAGGCAGGCTGGAGGACTGTGTAAAACAGGCAGCTGTGGAGAGCTGAGTAAGTCCCATCCATTCAGAGATAAAACAACTTTTTTTTTTTACATAGGATAGTCTAATGTGGAAACTGCCAATCCTTCTCCTCTCACTACTTCTTTGATGTTCATTTGCTTTAAAATTTTTCCCCTGTGATGAACAACAGAGATTGCCAGCAAATATTTGCAAGCTCAGCAGCAAAGCAGAAGGAACCGAAGACTTGTTGCTCCAAATGAATCCTTGAAAATGACTGTCTACAGTCATTCCCTTCTGTTTGCTTCACTTAGTGAGTTATGGGATAAAGGGAAGTAAACAAAGTATGATGGCAATAACTATAATAATAATAACAACTCATTAATGTTAGTAAAACTTGTCTGTTAGAGGCATATAAGTATGCAAAGTATCAATCACTCTGAAAGGGATACTGAAGAAGGCATATTTATTTCCTCACAGACTACCTCTTTTTACTAATACATTTTGGGTTTTGATAGCATCACTGATTTTTGATAGCAAATGTCAATGCTGTAAAAAATACCAAGAGAACAGTGAAAAGTGTACCTAAACCAGTACACTGTCCATGAGGGTGGGATGTGTGCAAGAACAGAGTCAGAATATTGGAAGGTAGTAACATTTCCTCCAGACACACTCCCCATCACAAACCATCAGATTCGGTGCACATGATGAGCACAGAGAGCATAACCCGCTCCTTCAGGAATCAGCCGTTCTGGGAGCTCCCCTTGCCCGAGATGTCACTCGTCCGAAGGATGGTGGCACTAGGTGGCACTGAAAGCCCTGCGGTTAAGGCAATTTTAGTGTTATTTTGGGCTTTAAGCGCCATCTGGCGTTGTTGTTGTCGGCTTTTTCTTGAAAAGTCTGGTTATGAGACCCTGAGACTGGCAACTTATATAACTAGATATTAAAATACATTACCATCGAGTTTTGCTGAATGGATTAGCATTTCCCCTCCTTTCTTGTTATACCTTTGGAAAGGAGTTCAATATGCAATGCACTTACCAATTCTGATTTTTAGCCAAAAACATTTAATCAGAGAAAGTTTGGCTTAAAGGCATGAATGTGCTGCCAGATGCACTCCTGCTTCTGGATGTAAGAGCGTTTCAATGCCCTTTCCTTCACAGCTCCTTGGCTTCTCCTCCTTTAGGGCTTCCTCTTGAAAACTCAGTCAAACAGGTAAGACAAATCAGAGAGACTGCCATGGGAGGCAAGGGCACAAAGATCAAATAAACAAAGTCACACATCCATTCTTCCAACTCCCATCCACCCTGCCCCCCTCCCGAAAAGAAACACCAAACCATAACCATAACAAAGGACTAGTCCTTCACAATAATCCCCAAAGCCTGGAAGGTATCTAATCTCAGTCAAGATGCTGCACACGAATGTCAACCATCTAGTTAAAGATTTTCTTTCTTGCAAGTTTGTTGCAAATGTGCTCATTCCTGTCTCCATTTTTACTTCTTTGGCCTGAAATGCTTTAGTAACAAATAATAATTTGTTGTAAATCCCTAGAATATTCCTTCCCGATAGAAGAGTGTATATATGTATGTATGTGTGTATGTATGTAGTTATTTGTGTAGGTAAAGCCCTCAAATCTGCTTTGCCATTTCTTGGACAACATACGTTGCTGTGCTGAAGGCAGTGTGCAACAGGTACACATTGAGCTTCCCAAAAGCAGGCATCTGTTTCACATTTTGAAAGACTCTTGCACTATTGTAAAGGCTGGGAGGGCAGGGGGAGGATTCTTCTCAGTCTTGCTCATGTTGAGGCTAACAGAGAAAGTTCCTTTCCACTTATTTAGGAGCACAGTGTGGATTTTGTCTTTTGCTACTACCTTGTAAATTGATGCTGTAACAATAAATTGCCGATGCCGCATGACAAGGAGAAACAGGTCTGGCTCTAGAAGCTGGTGGGTGACTGACACTGGGGTAGCAGCTGACTTAACCATTCCAGACCCTGGCTACAGACAGGGCAGGGGACTCCACTGACTCCACCCTGAAAGGCAGAAGGGCTAACTTGTTCTTCCTGGGATTACCAACACTGGCACACTAAAGCCAAAACTCAGATTACCTTTGTATAAGTTGCCAGCAATTCATTTACCCTGTTATTATCCAACATCCCATCACCTGGGGGCAAGGATGGAGGGGGGGTTGCAGGTAAACACCAGGGCATAGGGTGGGCACTTCTGCAAACTGCCAGACCAAGCAGGTTAGCCAGGGGAATTCAGAAAGGAGTGTGAAACGGTTGACCTACCTAAAAATTAATCCTCTCACAGACATAATGAAGACAGAATTTGCATTAGAAATTCATACAGCTGTTTGGAGATGGGAATGTTGCCCTCAGGGACAAATCCACTCCCTAACACCCAGCCTTAGCATCTCCCTCATGCCTGGCCAAGGTCCTCCCCCTCATGAGGAAGAATCCTGCCCCCGAGGCGCCTAAGCAACAGTGGAGCAATACTGAGGAGGCTGCTTTATTAAATTAAATGTCCTCGTGGGAGGATGCAATTCAGGGGTTTTTTCCTTTTTTCTTTCTTTTTTTCTTCCTCCCCAAATGAAGTTCTCTTCTCAAAGAAAAGAGTTTCATTTAGAAAAATGAATTCTGTGTGGTATGATTCAAACTGAACTTTGTCTCTTTGTTCCTTTTTTAAAGTCACGTTGCATAAAAAGTAATACATTTCCACAATCAGATTGTCTGCTCCTTCAGATCTGATTACTTATTCCAAGTTCATCATTAGGATAGTGTAATGTGGATCCATGCTTTAAGCAGGACTCTCCAGTGAAAACAATGAGTGTTCTGATTTCTGCCTAAATTAATAACACAACATGTCCTGTAGAATATAACTAAAAGATAAATCAAGCCAAGTTAGTTTCATTTAGGCTAAATGTGGGAGTTTTGCTTTGAAGTAAGAACATAGCAATTTGGTCTTGTTCTGTTCTAAAAGAAATTAATTTGAGAAACATAGCCTAAATAATCAAGACAGGCAAGCATTTAGTATATAAGTAACCAGGACTACATCCTTGAAATACAAATGAGGATTCTTTGCATTTTTAATATCAGATTTTCCATACAAAATACTGAGCATAAAATCTCAAATCCCATATTCCTCCTCACCTTTTATAATTAGCTTTTTTTTTAACTTTGGTCAGTGTAACTCCTTAACGACACACTGCTTTTGCCTATTTTGTACTATTTTGCTCATGCTAGACCACAAAAATAAAACTTTTTTATAGAAGACAATTAGAAGGTCTATACTTTTGTTAAGGGTGTGCTTTACTTGATGTACCTGCACCACAAATAAACAAAAGCAGAAGGTCACATCATTGTGCCCCTGTGTGGCTCCAGTAATAGGACTTTGGACTACAGTCTGCACAGCTGTGGGCACCACTACGGTTACTTTTACACTGCATTTCAAGCTTGTGTCCCAACATGTTTAAGCTCAAATTTGTTCCATGTCCAAATATTAACACCGAAAACACAGGAGCTTCAAACACAGATTTGGAGTCATACTATTCTTTAGTCCAGATTCAAACATGTTAACATGCAGCAAAATTGCACAAGGCAGACAAGGCAGTGTAGGTGCCTTCTAAAAAGGCTGGCATCTGCAGCAAGACACTGTAGGATATGTAGGCTGCTGAACTGTACTTCAGGGCTAGAACTGCAGACAAACAGATGAGAAAGTGCATTTTGTTTCACAGAGTTTCTGGCTTGTGCTCTACCCACAAGGGTAAGTGAGATGAAGCCTATGTGGCCCAAATTGTCCTGATTCTTCTCAGAGCAAACGCAATTTGTAAAGCAAGTTCTATTTTAACCCAATGGCCACCTCCACCTATGCAAGATAGTCCCCATGCCGAGATTCTTTTCACAGGGCAGAACAGACAATCAGGATGTCAGAAGGGCTTTTCAGTCTGCCTTTGTTCATTATATCTTTTCAGTTCTTGAAGGTGCTGAGCAAAGTGGCAACACCTGTTGTGAGAAGAGAGAGTGCATCAAAAATAGACAGTGTGAACTTCTCTTCCTACCAGTCTGTTTTCACTACTTGTGTTCTACCATCTTGCATTTATGTTGTTCAGCCATTTTACTGTTACCAGGGGATTTGTGTTGTTTTCATCTAATTATCTTCAAGACTTTCTGTATAGAACAACTTCACATAGAGGAGCTTCACCCAGCTGGGAGAGAGAGGTGTTCAAGTAAAATTTTCACTGCACTGTAGACTGGAAAAATGAAGGGATGTCACACCTCATCTACCCATGCTGTACAAAGCTCTTATTCATGTAGGTAAGGTCACTGATGTAAACTGGGCTTTAAATGACTTGATAAGAAGAAAATTAGTATCAGAAAAGTAAACAAAATTACAAATTTCTTGACTCTTCAGCTTCGCTGAGACCCACAACCTCTTTCTCATGCCCTCCTCCAAACATAAAAGGCACCTTAACATTCTTTGTCATGCAAAAATTCTCATTTGTGTGAGACTCCAGTGACTTGTCTCACTGGCCTTTTAGGGCATAAATACCTCATCTAGAAAGAAGAAAAAGGTCAGATTCGTTAAAGACTTCACTCTACTCATGACTACCAGGCTATTGCAGTGTAATGAGTCCAGGAGATAGGTCTTCAGTCCTAGTGTTAAGGAATGCAATTTGAGCCGTTGCCGGTACAGACATGTCACTGATGCTACTAAAACAAAACTTGAGCTAAAATTTGTTTCAAGTCTTTACTTGCTTGCAATGGAAAGTTTGCTGGCAGCTGTTGTCATCATTAGCCTTGTGGCGATGTTTTTTCTGAAGTGTCTTGTGTCTTACTGAAGCTTAACGCTTGTTAAGTTGGGAGGGGACTTTGGGTGATCTGCCAACAGCAGACAATAAAGTGTTCTTTTCTCCTGTTGTAACAGAGTCGTAAGTTTTGGTTTATGGATAATGGCAGCTACACACAGTAAATTAAAACACACACAAAAAAAGAGGAAAACATGAGGGCTTTTCTCTAAGTAGTCTATTTAGCCTATTACAGGCTCCCCTAGGGTTTTAAATACAACCATAAAAACACTCTAATTTTTCACCATTAACTATTCTCTTTTCTCAGTAAGCTAAGAGAAGGCACTTTTATAGCAGTGGCGCTCTCCAAGGACCCCAGCTTTGCAAGCTTTGAGCAGCATTACTATCACCTCCCTTTGCCGTGGGTCCCCAGACACGGAGGGAAAGGTGTTATCTGGAGACCACTCCTTTCTCCTTGTACAGCTCTCGGGGAAGGAGCTGAAATTCATCTGCTAGTGCACTGTCCTCCGGTTTTGCCTTCATGCTATGGATTGCTGGGATGGATGGTGGTCTAGCTTTTAAATATGGATCAGATACATCATCTTTATCCTTTAAACTGACAGAAGGCTGTATCTCATAGCACGCCAGGAAGCCCAGGAAAGAACAACTGAAGCAAACCATGCAGCCCAAAGCAGACTCAAGTACGTTGGTTCTATGCAGTGACGCCTCACGTATGGCTTAGGGAGGTCCATCAGGGTCATGGGACCCACTGTAGGACATCTGGTAATTTGTTGGTATAAAACACCAAATGCACCAGAACCACTTCACTTCACCAGCTCCTGTGCAGAGGCCCTGTAACGCGTCCTGCAAGCAGATGGGGAGGTACTACAGAACCACACAGCAGCCTAAGACTGTTCGGTTCAAGTTTAGGTTCATTATTGTAAAACAGATCCAGTGAAAGCTAATCAGATTAAGATAATTAAAAAGCAACCAGGCACCTTCAGCAGAAAAAACAAGACTAGAAGTCCAAGCAAGGAGCGGCATGTTTTTGCCCATTGGTTGTGGTTTTCCTTGTTTGCTCAAGTTACCAGAGCCCTTGAAGTTACATTGGAGCAAGCATGGCCAGGGACCAGCACTGTTTTAGCAGTATGATGAAACTAAACTGTAAAAGAAATCTCTAAGGTTTGTGTGATTTAACACAGAGCTCTGTGGGTTGGTCCTGGGCTGGAGACACAGGTTACATGGGGAATTCGGAATTCGGTTCCTTACAGTAACTCCAGCTCCTCAGGGCAACCTTGGACTTGTCATTTCAACTCTCTGTGTCTTTTTTCCTCCTTCACATTACAGCCACAGTGATGATGCACTGCTGCCTTACCCTTTCCTGCCTCACCTCCTGGAACAGGAACTGTTCGGGAAGCAAGCTGCGGGCAGCTGCGTGCAGGAGCTCAGCCTGGCACCGCGGGGCCGCTGGCACAGCTCCTCACGGCTCCAGCAGCAGCAGGAGGGCGTGTGGCACTCCTGTGTCACCACGAGAGTACACACGGCAAGGTTCACTGTCCCTGCCACGGTGCAGCCACAAAGACAGCAGGCAAAAACCACTCTCTGCACGCTTAATAATTTAAAGGAGGTAATTGCCATACATAACTTAAACCTCATGGGTAATTCAGGCAAGTGGAATTAATTAACTATCTTGGCATTTGGTCTCGATTCTACATCTAGGATGTATTATAACACATACAAGCATCGTGGAAGTGTTGTTCTATTTGTCATGCTGTGTAACAAACTGGGGAAAGTACTACCAAATAGGAAGCCAACATCTTTCCTCACATACACTCTGCCTTAAGTAATCATCTCTTCCAGGACGGATCTGAGACAACAGCATTCCTGCTATTAGCTGTCTTCCAGTTGCACGGAAGTATGAAGCACAGAAATAAAATTCCACTTGTATTACATCTGCCTTTCCTAAGTGGCCAGTGCCTGTAACTTGCTCAGTTTAATTCTGGAATCTCAGACCCAGCCAGAAGCCAGCTCAGTCTCCCCAAGGTCACTCACCTGGCAGTCTTTTGCCAGCTTCTTTGCACTTGCATCTTTTCCTAATTTTCTTTCATGGTGCTTGTGTGTCTTTTAATCCTCCTGCATGATAAAACAAGGTAACCTAATAAAAGCAAATAAGGAAAGCAACAGAAAAGCCATTTTAGCATGTGTAACAACAATCTCATTGGAATTTCTCTGGAAGGCTTGTAGCTTGATCTTGTAGAGGCAAACACCTCAGGTTGAGTCCTTTTTCTTGTTCTGACCCAAACATTTGCAAAAACTGGGATGTTTTATCTCTTTTTTTCTCATAGGATGTAGATTTTTTAAAAATACTATTTCACACATCAGTTTTCACTTAGGCATTGAGAGAGCTCGCTGCCCTGATGGAAGTGCAGAGATCCCAGCTGAGCTGAGTGTCCCCTCAAAGTAATAGTAAGGTAATGGCTGCACAAAATTAGGCAACTGCCATGTTCTCAGTGGCAAAACTTTATACAGAGACCAGACTAAACAGCTGTCCCAAGAGAGATGTTGTTCTTTAGCTTTTGAAGTGTCCCTAAAGCTCAGGTTGCTTTCCTCTGGTGCTAGAGCTCTGCAAGCAACAGTAGCATATGTATTTCAAACATCAGCCACTGCTGAAAGACAATGAACAAAGGGCATGCAAAAGGGAGGAAAGAACTCAGAGCCAAATTCTCTCAGGTCACATACCAGGTGAGATGACACTAGTTCAGGCTGTTCACTTGTCCAAACGAGGCCCTACTGCCATCTGCCCACATATTTCTATCTTTCCGGTGTTGTTGTCACAGCAAGTCCTTCATTCTTTTGAAACAAAAAAAATAAAAGTCCACCTGAACTATTGTATGTGTATTGATTTGGTTGATTTGCTGCCTGTGTAACTCAGAGCATCATTAATCTGATACAGAGAGCACCATTTGAAAGGCTTTGACTAAATACAATATCAAGTGTCACCCTGGGCTTCAGAGTACAAAAAGTACAGATAGCACAAACAAAAGGGCCATATTCACCCTGCTTTAACTCTTCCAGCCTTGCTAACAATTGCCATAAAGTGGTTATTCTGGAGTTGAATCAGATGAAAATCTGAATCAGAATAGAAATGGGAGAAAGTTGCTTGGATAAAGATGTTTTCTTGATTTATTAAGAATGTTGCTTGATTGATATCACTGAAAATGCCAGATGATTGGAAACATTCATGTTACTGTTTTTCAGATGTTGGAATTGTCTGGTTTCTGGATAGCAATATGCTTAGCCAAGGTGCTAATCACTTCCTCCACATAAATAAGATTAATTTTTCTCCAGAAAATGAATATGCAGGTAGCCTCTGACCAGGGCTGGTGAACTGCTTCATAAGCAGCTGGGCAACAGCATAAACCGCTGAGAGTATATTTAGAGAAAGTAGGAGGCATTTGCTTTCACAAAAAAAAAATCTTTCAAACTCAAATACACCTTGTGTTCTTGTCCTAATTCCTTCCCCTCACCTGCATTCTGGTCCATAATTCTATTGCTGTGTCAGCTATCATCCTTGCTGTTCCCATGCTCTCCTTCCCTTATTCTCAACATTTGCTGTCTGCTGCTGCCTTCTCCAACCCTGGTCTCAACAAGACTTGTCAACAGCTACAGCACACAGGGCTGCTGTACAGGCTGCAGCTCACCAGCCACGTGCTTTGGAGTATGCTCTGTGATCTCACACGGATTTTCAGTATGTTTCCCCTGTTCCTACAGCCCACACATATGCATCCAGAGGAAGAGGTGGACTATTTCATTATGCCAGCTGAAAAAGAAAGGATGCCAAATCTCCAGTGCAATAAGGCTGTCATAAGCCTGAAGCAAAACAAAACTCAGCACCCTGTCCAGCCTTCTTGCCCTTGATTACTCCTGATATTACTCACCCCCAGGGGCTCAGTCTAACCTTTATGTCACTCCTGTGGCAGACAGAAACTCCAACAGTTTTACTGAAGCTAAATATTATTTGAATTCTCAGTCATTCTGGTGTCCCTTAAAAGAAACTTTGCAAGGCAATTCAATGACTTGACCTTTGTCCTACCAATAAAATTCTTTTTACATTTAAAAGGGTATTTTGATCTGAATGACAGAGGCTCGGCTGGATCCTGCCTTGTTTTCAAGCCAAAAATGTGGCGGACAGCCAGGGCACACTTCAGCTTTCAGGTTTTTATACAGCCCAGAAATGGACAAAACATGATCCAGAAATTTTAAATAAGGTGAGAGAGGGAAACCAAAGCAACTGTTTTAAGTTTTTAAACCAGTTCCAGTACCATCAGTTGAAATCAATGCCATGTGCCTTGGAATTCACTGAGACCAGAATGTCTGAATGTCTTCTGTTTGGTTTTGTTTTTTTTTTTCCTTTGGGGGAGGTTTTGGGGAGGGGGGTGGTTTGTTTGGTTTTGTTTGGTTTTGTGTTGTTTTGGGTTTTTGGTGGGTTTTTTTGTTTGTTTTTTGGGGTTTTTTGGGTATCCTTTTGGCCTAGCATTGCAAAAATGTAAAAAAGAAAAAAATTATTTTCTAAAGAAATTGATGTTGCTGATCCAGGTAGAGTACCTATTACAAAAAAAGACTTCTCTCTGTCACTGAATTATTGTTTCTCACTGACGTTAAGAAAGCAGCCTGGAGATTAGCCATTGATAAATGGTTTATATTTCCCCAAAGGTAAGTTTCCCGCTTTACCCTGCAGTGTAGACAATCGAGCCTATGTCAGATTGTCAGTAACGCGTGACAGTGGTTTCCTGTAACAAACAGGCCATGTTCCAGTCTGCACATTCCACTTGCATTAATCCTTGTACTACTTTGTGCTTAAAATATAAGTAGCATGATCGGAAAAACAACGAAGATATCATCAGAGAAGTAAGCATATAAGGGTGCAGAATTCTTAGAAAACAGTATTGCTGACACTGGACAGTCCCTGGGCTTCTCAACTTGTAGAGAAGATGAGATCTTGACACCCTAAGAACAGGTTAATGTCATTCACATGTGCTGACAAAAGTCAGGAACTGAAGGTTTAACCCCTGCTGCTGCAGTGAAGAATGCAGTAGCAACAGATTGCTCCTGCAAAGAGCAATCACCCCTCCTTCCACTCTGCTGTCACCCTAAAATAGTCACCATTCATCTATTTTGCCAGCCTTTTACTGAGGAGCAGCTGGATAGCTGGCTGCACAGGGGATGCAGATGTCCCATCCAGCACAGGCATTCAGGCAGCAGAATCCTTGCCAGCCCAGTTTATGAAACAGGGGGACCCTTTTCATTCCTTGGTTCTGTGTGCTCCCACAGACTAAACAGAGACAAATCTTTGAAGAGTCCTAAAACACAAAACCTAAAGAGCAGCAAATTAGTGAAAGGAGAAAGCACAACAGGACAATTTCCTCATGCACCTACACTGAGATCATCCATTTCAGGATGAAAAATAGTTTTATGCACTTCCTTAATGAAATAACAATCCTTTAATTTCTAACAAGGAAGCCTGCTTAAATGGTAGCAGAGCCTTGATCAATACCTTAGCTGTGGTTTAACACTTTATGCTTCTGTTTCAGTGCCTTTTAAAGCGTAACTCAAATATGAGTCCCTAATATTTGTTCTTAGGATTAATTATATTCCCGTATTTGCTTGAATACAAGCCAGAAAGTAAGGAACTACAGACGTGAGTGTCAGAAAAAAATATATGATCAAAGGTATGTATACATATTCACTATTCCATTATTTAAATTTCAAGGGTGGGTAAAAGTGTTCTCCCATTTAGCTCACACATTTTCCTTCACTGAATTAAAAAAGTATTTGTTGTTCAGTATTCTTTCCTTTTCTTAGGTTCCTAGTTGCTGCCATTTACATAGCATACTGCCTGGTCCTGACTGCATATGAGTCAGCCCAGTTTTAAGAAGGTAGGTGGAGAATTAGTATTTGTGCCAGCTGAAGAGAGTAATGGTTGTTTCCCAGTTAGTTTTGACTAGAAATAGTTTGCTGGGGAGCATGGAGTTGTGTTAATTCTAGAGGGTGCATCAGAGTGATTTTTCTAGGTGGTGTGCTCAGGAAAGAATGGTTTCACCATTGTGTTCTGATTTTGCATTTCTAGATGCTTATATAAGAAAAAGACTGTTGATTTGCAAATAGAAACACTCGAGGCCTCCACACTGTATGAGTAAATTGCTTTTTTAAACTCTAGATCGAATTCCAATTATTTTACTTTCAAAAAAGCATCTGTTAAAACATTAATTATTTCCTAAAGAAGACCATACTGCAAGAACCTGCACAAAGGATGATTAGGACAATCCCTTTTAGATAACTGAATTACATAGCACCCAATTAAATTACACACTTTACCTGTACAAGCACCACTTTAGAGAACATGCTCCAGGTCAGCCTGACTGACTTTTCTGCCCACTTTTTGCTAATCATGGAGGAATATAAACTAATCTCATGAGTGGGATATGAGCAAGCTTCAGTGCATTAAGTCCCAGCTGTAAAAGGTAACCACTGCCAAGAGGACTAGGGAGCACCATCAGAGCTCACTAGTTAGTCCACTTTGACAGTAGGATAGATTGACACTTATTATGAGTGTTTGCTCAGAAGAGACTAGGGCAAGGTAGACAGAGTGCTGTAAATTCATACCTTAGCTTGCTTCTCTCTAATCTGCCTATGTCAGACACAGTGATGAAAGACAAGATGTTAAACCGATTACACTGAGCAAATCCAAAACGTTGTCTGATCACTGAAGTTCACCTTCAAAACCAGGCTTCCTGTCTTAGCTTAGCTGACTCGGAATGGAAGTCAATGTAAGTGGCTGCAGATGAATTTGGTCTAGGTTAAGTGAATCATCTGAAAAACTCTTCTACACTAGAAGCCTGTAGTATCTGTTTTCTCAGACAGCATGACTCAATCCTTAGCTCTCGACTGGATTCTGACCTTGCCTCAGGTGGAAGCTCAGATAAAGGTGACCTGAGCCATCAGCCCTGACAATCCTGCCTTCTGTCAGGAGCTTATGGAAGCACTGGAATAAATACGCCTTCCTTAAGGCAAATTGCCACTTCCCTTGGAATTTTCAGAAGCTCATTAGTACTTCAGGAAACAACAATACTCACATTGCATCTGTATTGTACTGCTTTCTTTTTTGATCACTAGAGCATTGAAAAAGATGTGGTGTTATGCACAGCACAGTAAAGACAGTGCAAAACGAAATTTGACCGGCATCATGTAAAGAAAAATCACTTCAACGTTTATGTCTTTCCTGTGCAGGTGAAGAGTTTATGTTTTAGCTGTGCAGTTTTCCTGAGGGAGGAATATAACTCTAATACAAAAGATACTGTTAAATAACAATTACCTTTACTGTGTTTGTTTGTTTGTGTTTTTTTTAGTTGATCCCATCTCTTTAGTGATAAAGCAGTTGGAAAGGAGGAAAATGTATAGTATCATTTCTAGAATTAGTTCAGTAATGTGCTCACGTGGTAGCTGTCTGTTCATTATACAGTTTCCTCATTAAATTTTAAGGCCTTTAACAGCATTCATATAATATTAAATAAAGTTTTGGTCACTGTGCATGTGCCAGTTTGCCAAAAGTTTTATCTCTTTCATATATTGAAAAGTTTGGAGCATGTGCCCCTCAGACATGCTACCAACCACTGCTTTGTTTCAAAATGAAACACGTTTTGCTTAAAAAAATAATCCTGTGGGCCCACCACTTTGTCTGCCCTTCCAAGGCTTGGCAGTACTTGAGCTATCCTGATACAGATTTTGTGGGGCTGTGCTATTATATTTACTTAATAATTGTGGTTTGAAATTTTCTTTTGCTTAAGTATAAAATTTTTAAACCAGACTATTTCACTGATGCCCTCCCATCAAGAAAGCCCACCCACACTTTCATTGGAATATTTTGGAGACAATGGCAAAGTTGGCTTCTGGATAAATCAAAAAGGTGAGTGACAGCGTCTTTGCCATTTGTGAATGTCAGGGCTTCAGATGTGTGTCTCAGAGGAACGTGGACAGAAGCTCTGCAGAGACCTGTGCTGGGGAAAGGCACTACCACACCTTTCCCACCTCTCACTGCTCTTCTCCTCCTTCTGCCACAAGCTACCTCCTCCTGGGATTTTCCAGAGGTAGCTAACCTACATTTGAAACAGGATAAAGAAGAAATACTGAATGAGGCATAAAAACAAGCCACTGTGTTCATCCAGTTTCAATAATGCTGTAAGACTGGTGTGAACCTTCTCCTTTTAAAGTCCTAAGAGAGATGACAACAGGTTAAACAATGACAGTGTGACTGCTGGAGCTGCTGAATATAAACAACTGATCATAGATGACAGAAGTTGAAGAACTGAGAGAAGGAGAGGATGTACATCACAGCCAGCGAGTGATCTGCTGGGTGATGTGCTGAACTGATACAGGCATGCTTATGGCTTAAGTCACAGGCTGAAGGTCAAAGGTGGAAGCTTGGTGGGTCTGTCTTGATTTCCCACTTTTATCATACATGGCCAGGAAGGGCATCTTGAGTCACAATAAAGCATGGTTCTGTATACTGTGTACGGACTAGCACCACAGAGAAATGGCTGCCTAAGTTTATCTTTCCCCCTTGCTTCAAAAAGTGAGTATCTCCCTTAACAGCTCAAGCCAGAAACATATACTGGAACAGTAATTTTTTCAAAATTATTTTATCATACAAGAAAGATAACATAAGAGGATTAAAAATCTGGCTTCAGTAATGTCATTAGCAAAGCTCCTTCTAACTTTAGAAGCTTGGAATTTTATGTGAAAGACCTTGACTGCAAAAGTCAAAAGCTTTGCTTTTGAAAAGTTGGAACATATATTTACATCCATCTAGTGTTTTCCCAATACCCTCCTCCTCCTGCTACTTCTAAGTACAAGAACCAGGAGAGACCAACAAAGCTTTAGGTATTGGAAGAGAAAATTCTGCAACAGGACAGCTGAATGGAGTAACAGAACATAAGAGTGGTTGGGTTTCCCTCAATGTTCTGAATTCTGAAGATGCTTAATAACAATGTGGCATTTTAAGTTTCTAACAAAAGATAGTGTCTCACTAACATCAGGTTTCAAAACAAAAATGTATTTTCCCAGTGATACTCAATGAACCAGAAAGCAACAAATAACATATTCTTTTTAAAAAAACAGACCTATTGAAAATTTTAGTGATTCTTTCTTCAGTAATAGCTTGATTTAAACTATTATTTCATTTTGCAATATGAGACACAAAGACAAACCTAATGTGCTAAGAATATTTCAGCAAGACACCTACAATAGAAAACTGTAGATCCTTAACAAAACTATCTGGTGTATTACTAAAACAGCAGACAAATGAGTAGTAGACAATCTACTTAGATTTTCTAAGGTCTTTCACCAAGGACTGCAGAGGAAAGCGTAAGTACAGATTAAGGGATGGGAAAGTAGTTCTCCTATTTAAAATAACTGAAGGCCTAGATGACAAAACAGAATATCTAATTTCAGCATGTGAAAAGATAACTGTGAGGTCCATGATATCCCATGCTGCCATGTCTTCATATAGAAAGCCTGTTCCTTAATATAGTATCATCTGAAAAAGAAGACAAGTAACAAAAAATTATTTATTATTCGCACACCCAAGCAATGACAGCAATGCCTCTTCTGGTTCCTGCTTTATAACTCTCTTTACAGCAAATACTCACTCTTCTGTAGTGATTAATCTCCATGAAAATAAAGGCAAAGCTGTCCTAGATGTCTGTAAGACACCAAAAAATAATAATATTTCAAGGCTTTTTCCTCTCAGAAAAAAACAGCAAGCTTTTCTATCAGGCTTACTGTTGTAGTGAGAATAGTGATAGTTCTCTTGTGATTTGTTTTTTATATCCTGCTGTTTCAGACGAGGTAAAGGAGAAACAAATTAGTTGCAACAAGTTCTAAACCTGTTATTGCTCAGAAAAGCACCAAAAATGCTTTAGGTTGCATCCCTTGGCTCACTTGAAGTAATTTTTCTCTAGCTAGCCTCTAGGTCAGGAATTAACTGCTGCTACCTCTCTTCCTTTTCCAAGGTCAGATTTGGCCTACTTTTCATTATGCCCTTTATGAACCAACAGTCTCCTGCCCTTACACTGCTCCACAAGTAGTCAAGAGGAAAGAAATATTATTGAACTCTGACAGGGGGTAGGGGCATGTGTGTTATCTGAATTTGCTTGTGAATGTCCCGAACAGCTTTTGATAGCTACAGGGAGGTATGTTGTAAACTCTCTGTAATGAATACTTGTAGACATGAATGTTTGTGCATACCTTCACTATAACAACAAGTTGAAGCCTGCACCATTTCTACTGTCTTACTTTTCAGAATTGCACCTCTCTGAGACTCCTCTCCTGATGAAGATTTTATGTGACCACTGTATAAATTGGTAGAGTTCACAGATAAGCGTTACTAGACTTTTCTTGATGGAAGCTGAAGATGACAAACAACTTATACTTTACTCTCGACTGGAAAAGCATGTAACAGTAGGTTTGATTTTGAAGATAATTAATCTGTGAAATCCATTTAATGCAAATTATATTTGAAATAAAAGAGAAATAGGTCCTTCAGATAATTATATTGCCTTCTTCAGGAGGAAAAGTGATCTCTCTCACAGAGAACTCCAAGCAAGCCTGATACTACAATATTTATGTCTGTGGTAAGTCTGCATTTAGAACTGTCATGAGTTATGAGGCTGAGAACAAGAGTCAACTGATGTTTATCAAAATATGTATTGATACATACAATAACTTCTTCGTCTTATACCTTTGCCTTTTACTTATGAAAAATTAAATTTCTGTAACTTGCGGAAGTGAATATAAAAGCATAACTTAAAATCTCAATCCTGACAGCAACTCTGTATGAGAAGCCCTAACTAGAGAAAAGCCCCTGCTGAATCTCTAAGGTGTGTTTACGGTGGGTTTTGTTTGGGGGGAACAAGAGTCTGGAAAAAACAAGCTCCTTTAAGCTCTCAAGTCAAAGGAAGAGGTAGTAAAAACTCCTTTTACCCCTGTGCTTTTCAGAGTCCAGTAAAGAGTTCCATGGCAAGTACAAGGCCTTTAAAGACCCACCATCAGGTTCACTATAAGACTCCAAGTTTAATGAGCTCAGGATGCAGAAAGGAAATTGTCAGACAATATCTTTGATGAGACCAGCTGACATAGTTGGAAGTAGACCAGTTTTGAAGCACACCTGCCCTCCTTAATTCTATTATATGAGCAGAGCCTTTGCTACATCGTACAGTCTCACAGCTATATTGTGTGGTAATTTACTCGTGTTAATCAGTTACACAGTTTATCCAATTATGTGACACTCATAAAACTAAATCGTAGGCAGAGGAGGTACATTCACACTGGATAGGGATTTACAGTTCAAGATGAAGTGCTTGTGGAAAGGGCTTTGGAGTCTTTAAAACCTTCTATTTTATATGGCACCAAGACTGGGGCATACCCAGAACCCAACGTCTCCATCACATTTGGCAGTGATGCCTGATTATTCAGTATAGCCTCCTGAATCACCAAAACCACTTCCTGCAGCGGACTTTCTGTAAATCCCTTATCCAAGTACTGACCCAGCCCAGCCCTGCTTAGCTGTATGAAATCATAGCCTAAGGTGGTGTGACTGCAAGCACAAACAGCATACATCTGGCATTTCAGCTCAGTTAGCTGTCATCTTCAGAAAACAGCCTTCCTTTCAAGGCAGTCATAAGATGCAGTCTTATAGATAGAAAGGGTTACTTTCCTGTAGTAAAATCGTCTGAGTATGTTCAAACATCAGCTTGTCTTTCCTATTCTGGACAATAGTGAAAACACCACCTGTGCTACACAACATTGTTTGAATTTGGTGGTAACTTCCTGTTCTAATCACTGGTTGTCTAGTAACTATTATTAAAATGGGTAAGTAAGAAGAGATGATCTAAAAAATGATAAATATCACTGTGGGATCATTTTATGAACAAACACAGCTTTCTACAGTTACTCAGACCCTTTGACAACATTCAATACAGCAAACCTTTTCAAGCCCGAGTGTTTAAATTTTAGGTGCCTAAACAAAAAATAAGCACAGGTTTGGCATTGTATATGTACCCATGATTACATTTCCAAAAGTGTTAAGACTTTTACAGCTCTTACTGATTTTACTCAACATCTCTGACAATCACAGCAGGAGATCTGAAAATTATGGCCTATATTTGTACCTGAAAAAAAAAAAGTACTAAGTTTACACAGATGCAGGCTTCTGTCAGGGCATATCCTGATCTCTGCCTACAGCCTGAATAACTATGCAATATGCAGGACTGCTGTGCAAGTATTCTTGCCCCACAGCCATGAACAAGAAGCAGCACAGCTGCTGTTGCAGCCCATGTGCCACTGTAGCAGGGCAGCTGCTGTAGTTCCTCACAGTTATGGAAGCATGGCCCATACATGCCACGTTCTCTGACCTGTTTCACCTTGAAACAGGCTGTGCAGTAATTCAGGGTCAGCTCGCACAGACCTAGGGTTCCACCAAAGTCACAAGGTGGATATTCCACGTGCAAGCTCCCAGTGTGCCGTCTCTCATGTGGTAACAAAGATATACTGAATCCTATGCATACAGTAAATATACTTTGCAGTGGAAATAAATTTGAATTAGTGCATAATTACAGGGGGTTTTAGCTGGTCACACTAAAGATTTGCTGTTATTCCATTATAATAAGTCTGTACTGTTAGCGTTATAGAAAAAGGGCATTTTCTTCCCTGTTTCTCTTTGCACTTATGCAGGGCAGACCTCTAGCCCAGTTCATCCGCATATAAAATGAAACAAAATTTATAACAATAAGATCTTGCTACACTTAACAAGGATGTATCACTCCCCCACCCCTCGGTAAATTATTTTGCTGGAGGCTACATCATTCTCTCTGAGTAGTATGTTGGGAGTTGACAGAGGCGTGAATAATTCGCGGCACAGAAGCCTCCCCAGCCGAGCTGAGCTGCAGCATGTTGGGCCGGCCTTTGATGCAGACTGGTTGGGCAGGTTCCTGGGTGCCCCGGGAACCGGTCTGACGGGCCTGTTATGCCAACAAATTCTGGTATGATTCCATGCTCTCCAGAATGCAGAAACCTGCCCAGCCAGTTAAATGAAAGGCATATTAGGTTATCCATTGCACATTGTATATATCTTAGGTGCAGCAGATCTCCTCTCGGCATTCTCTAGTGTGGTCCACAGTGGCTTCCTCATCTCACTTACACTTGAGGTTTATAGCTGGAGGGGAAGTCAATAGTAAATATTTATCACCCGACCAAGAACAGAACTTTTCACAATTCAAACAGAAGGGTGAGTTTTGAAAATCTTTCTTTAAAATTAATTTAAGATAAACTTAAGCAAAATATTTCTCTGATGCTTGAAGTGGTATAGTGGCTATCTCCTTATGTGTCTGAGTACTGTCAGTCTCTATGGCACTTGTTGACAGGATTTTTGTAATTGCAGCTGTTTGAGCCTTCTGTGTGCAGCTCAACATCATCTGCGCTCTGTCTGCAGAGTATTTACTGCAGAGACAGTTCAATGAACCTAGCACGGGAGTGAGAGATAGAAACTCCACTGTCAATGAATAAGTATTTTGAGCAGTTCACTTAAGTATTGCTTATTGATCTTCTCTTTTATACAGCATTTTTATAACCCCTGTCATATATCAGCAGTGTTGTGATAAGGCATAGTGCCATTACAGTAAGATGTGTGATTACTAATTTTTGCCAGATTAACTTTTTTAATTGTTCAATTTTATAAAGTGAGCTACTTAAGCCTAGATTTACCTATTTCATGGTAAGATAGGAAACTTACTTGTCCTTCTTACTGCTTTCTTTTTACATACTTATTAGAAACCTACCTGTTTAGAATGAGTAACGGTGGTGGTAATGGCAATAAAAAGCAGTGCTAGTCATAAAGAGTAAACTGACCTGAAAGTTGTACCTGTATCTGCAGTTGAATCCATTCACAGGTTCTGTGTCAAGTAAGAAAAATTAAACAGTGTGAAAACAAAAGCTGTGGAATCTGGTAACTGATTAACTACTGGAGCACAGAACTACTTGCTGAGCTGAATAGAAAGGAATGAAGACAGGTTTTGTCATGCCTGTTAGGACAAAATAACTCTTTAACTTAAGTAAATGTGAATCTTCTCAACATCTGCGTAGCTACATTTTTAAAAACCCTCACATAGCTACTTCCGTCTCCCAGGAATTCTTGATTTTGTCTAACTATAAGCAAAACAATTACCATTCTCTTTTGTGATGTAAAAAATTCCCATATCAAAATCAGTGGATACAATCCACTAGATAGAAAATATCTATACAGAATTATGTAAGACTTTATGGTAGTCACACAACAGGAAGTTTCAATTATATTTACTGTTTCCAGGTTGATGTTAAAATTAATATTATTCTTTCATAGAGTGCCAAGAAAACGGCCTCCTGAGCCTCTTAAAAATACCAATGAATTGAAATCACCTTCTCATTAGCAGCACTGTATGTGTGTGTAAAATTTTTTCTTCAAAGTGTGGCTAAACAGAAAAGAACATAGGAAAAGTTTTGTAGTCTCACAGAAGCTGATAATATTCATCAGGAAAAAAAGGTTTAATTTTCTTATATTCTCTGTTGATTCTTTTATCAAATACATAAGGAAAACTTGCTAAGGGAAAAACCATTTTCCAAAGAAATATTACAGCTGGCTGAACTGTATGGTTTGCATGAGAACTCTGTATAGAGCCTATAAAATGCTACAAGAGAGCTTTGATTTCTAAAGCTATAGGATTTTAGCACAGAACATGTTGAATATGTTTAAAAATCAAGCTAAATAAACCACTTTTTCAAAATGCTGCTTGCCATCCTCTCTCTCTCCATTTTATATGTTCTGTTTTATTTGGGTTTTCCTCAGCTGCCTTTTTTTTTTTAGGAGGCTGGAAGAGCAGGGGCTATTGTTTGGGGATTTCTTTTTTCCAAAGGGTAAGTAAAATATTACTTCCTATATATTGTTTCTTTGCTGTTCCTGAATTCATGTTGTTCACTACAGTAAAAGGTAGGTGGCATGATTTTGTGCAGAGATCTGTAAACTTTTACTTCAGCCTTCCAAAGCTGAGATAAATATGCATAACTACTCCAACTGGTCATGTTAACCTGAGAAACATCAGTAGGAGCAAAACATTTCCGCATGCAGCTAACACAAATAGGTGCTGCTGCTTAGAGCCTGAAGACCAGGAGCACAGCACTGGGGTCCTGCAACAGCATCCCTCATGTTGCTTTTTCTTTTTTTGTCCACTCCATCAAGACTTCCTAAGAGACTTGAGAGTTTCAGTTGAATAAGCCCTGGCAGTTTCTGACTATAGGTGAGGAGCAGTAAAAGCACTTGAAAGAAGAGGATTCCTTAAAATGAACAGTGCTACTGGCATCAGGGAATTTGATCTTGGCTCAGTTTCAAATGTGGCTAAGCAAGCAGCTTGAGAAGAATCAAATTCAACTAGTGGGGGTGATGGAGTGGCTCCTCCCCTATTTTTCCAGAGAAAGCAACCACCTGTGCCAGACAGCAATAGTGTTGACTGTTGTCTGTGTGCCCTCTCAGCTGTAAGAAACCATGCAATTCAGAGCACTGCCAGTTCCTCTTTGACACTTCCAGTTCAAATCCCATTTAGGCAGTAGCTGAACTGCCTAAATAAGAACATGTTCTTATTTGCTGCATCTGAAGTTGGGCTCCTTTGATGTCCTTATTGGCAATTGCAACATAAAGCTCATTAGGTGAACACGACTAGAGAGCTAAACAATATTTATCCTTCAGTTGCAGATCTGCAAGTCGAGGAGGTTGTGAACACACTGGCCATGTATATGTATGTGTGATCTGTTAAATCTGATGCAAATACATAAGGACCTCACTATTTTATTTTATACATACACACATACATATATTTATATATTTTTATATATATATATGCAAAGAATGAAATAGTTATCTTTGTGCATAAAGAAAATAAAATATTTAAATTTGACTTCCCATTGTAATTCAAAGCTGGTTTTAATCTTTACATCTAAATTTAAAGTAATAGAAACAAAAAAAAGTAAGCTTTCTGCTAATCTCTTTTAGCCCTACTCTGTATGCATATGCAGTGAACTAGGTCACCTGCTGCTACCTGAGTGCTTAGAAACACTGTGCAACTTCTGTACTACCCCTCAAAAAGGGAGGGGGGTGTGTGTGGATTAAAGGATATTTTTAATTTTATCTGTGCTGCAACATTGCATATCGTAAAAACTACTTTTACGATAGAACTTCAGTTATTAGCTGATGTGCTGGTGAATAGTCCAGTAATCAAGAAGAAAGGAATTGCCCCTAAACTGTAACTGAAAATCAACAGCTCCATGTACTATTATAGGATTAAACATTTCAAACCGTGCAAGTCTAAAATGGGCTAGGCCAAAATAAGATTCCCTTTTTGCAGAATTGCTCACGGATAAGTGTTCTGTCACCTAGTTTAATGTGCCACGGTAAGGGTTATTTCGAAATCTGGACACGAGCCACGACACCACAGGAAGTTTCGTATCTGTTCAAGCGCGCAACGGTGAAGCATTTTTCCCACAGTTTTATTGTCAAGGTGTGTGTGTTTACTCTCACGAGGTGAATGAGATGCAGTTCCAGTTAGACTAGTCATCCTAAGACACCCTGTGTAAGTGAATGTGGAATATCAGACTCTCCAGTAGTTTTCTAGCACGTTCAGTGAGCCAGGAATCTATCCAGTGGCCAACTATATGATTACAGAGTACATAAAATCAAATAAATCTGGAAGTGAGATAAAAGTAAAGTTCAACCGTTAGTGTTAATCCCTTTTCACTTACTGTTGAGTAGATAAGGGTAACACTGTAGAAGTCAGTGGATGTATACTGCTGTAAAGTTCAACACGAGAGAATATGAAAACAAACAGCTCACAGTTTATTGGGATATAAAAGGGATGACATAATTATTTGCCAGAGCGCTTCCTATAAATAGGAAGAAAGGTACAGTTTATGGTAAAATATCTGATCAACCAGCAAGAGGGCTATTTTATTGCTACTTATCAGATCTGTGTGCAGATTTAAGACATCTGCCTCTCTTAACTCTGAGGAAATGATTGCTTGCCTACATCACAAATTTTTAGATTACAGAAGTTTCAAAAGAAGAATGAAAAGCTGCCAACAAGCCTTATTTAGAAAGACTGGAGTATCTATCACAACCTATTATGTACATGACAGCTTCTTCCAAAATACGTAACTAATTTTAGTTCCACCATATGTCTACTGATCTGATAACGGATCAAACTTACAATGTAAGTAATCTTCTGCTCAGCTCCTGAACAACACTTTCATTTTATTCAAGTTGAAAAATAAGTAGATAAACAATAATAAGGACTAAGCAGAAAAGTACAAGATTTTTTCAAAATACTTTAGAATTCATGGTACATATTTGATAGGAAACCAAGAATATTTTCAACAATGGGGAACAACAGATTTAAAGCTTGAATCATGTGTCATCTCCTGTCTGACAGTATTTCCAAATACCTCAAAAATGTTGAAATAGTATTTCAGATCCAGTTTTATTTATGCTGTAGCTCCTTATTTATGATGTTTTCTCGAGATCTGAGTGATCCGAGTAACATAAAAAGAATTAGATGGAACAGCTACTAACAAGTATGAAATACCTGAACACCTAACTTTTTAAATATTGCTATTAACAATCTAGAAAGTATATGTGTGCAGCACTGTCCCTTCCAAACTGATCACTATTATGTTTTCTAGTCATGCCACCAAGCTGTCTCTGAAAGACTTCCTATACATACCAAAGTGGTCCAGTGGAATCATGTGAAGGCAGAAAAGTAATAGTGAAAAGAGCTGTGTTTTGTTTCTATTTCATCACTGAGAACTACTTAAAATCAAGGGGTTTATCTCCCTGCAGACAGCAGGGCTGGTCCCAATGAATGGAGGAACATTGATCTGCAATTTGGGCAAAAAAAAAAAAAACATTGAGAGGTGACAAAAAAGTTCAGCAGCCTTATACTGACTAATTATATGTGCCTACTGGTTTCCATACTCACATAAAACATAAAAATACGCCTAGGCTACTCTGCTGTACAGTAAAATGACAAGCCATGGAAACTGTTAAGATCAAGAAGGTGAGGGAAGCACTGCAAATACTTCTGTGTGTAAACCCCAGCAAAGAGATTACAAATCCTGGGGCAGGACAGATTTAACAGCAAAGCCTTAAAGGCAAGGCCACTTCCGGCACAGCTGTACACCTCGATGATCCTCTTTATATCTAAACCAGCAAGAACTTCTTTCGGGAAGGCAGGGGCAGCATTTGTTTCAATGCAGGCTCTCACGCACACCCTTGCTATTCCAGAGTGTTCTGTGCCTGCTGTCACGCCGAACTGCGGCACCAGCCGGGGCCTGGCTTGTCCCCTTGGCTTTCCTCTGGCAGCTCTCTGTGGAAACCCCAAGTATCGGGCCAGAGGAGGAGAGGGCTGAGACAACACCTGGTGACCTCGATGAACAAACACGAGCTAGAAGTGTGTCCAGGCAGCCAAGAAGTCCAGTGGCATCCTGGCCTGTGTCAGAAGTACTGTGGTCAGCAGGACCCTGTACTCGGCACTGGTGTGGCCGCACCGTGAGTGTTGTGTCCAGTTTGGGCCCCTCAATTCAGGAAGGACACTGAGGTGCTGGAGTGTCCAGAGAAGGGCAGCAAAGCTGGTAAAGTGTCTGCAGCACATGTCCCGTGAGGAGCTGCTAAAGGAGCTGGGGTTGTTTAGCCTGGAGGAGGCTCAGATGAGAGCTTATCGCTCTCTACAACCACCAGAAAGGAGGCTGTAGCCAGATGGGGGTCAGCCGAAATTTCTCCCAGGCAACAAGTGACAGCACAAAAAGAAGTGGCTTCAGATTGCTCCAGAGGAGGCTTAGGTTAGACACTAGGAAGAATTTCTTCACAGAAATTGTGATTAGACATTGGAATGGGCTGCCCAGGGAGGTGGTGGGGTCACCGTCTCCGGAGGTGTTTAAGGAAAGCCTGGACGTTGCACTGAGTGCCGCGGTCTAGTTGACAAGGCGGTGTTCGGTCAAAGGCTGCACTCGATGATCTCAGCGCTCTTTTCCAAGCCAGCTGACCCTGTGATTCTGCGGCTGTGTCACCCCCGCCACCTGACCGCCCTGCCGGCCCGCACGGGGGGAGAGACCCTGGCGCTCCCGCTGTCTCGCGAGAGGCGCGCGGAAGCCTCGCGAGAGCCGCCCGCGCTCCGCCTCCCTGGGCAGCGAAGGCGCTCGCTGCAGCTTTTCCTTTTTTCCCGCCGCTGGCGCGCGGAGCCGCCGGAGCCAACCAGGTAACGGCGCGCGCCCTCCTCGTCCTCCGGCGGGGAGCGAGCGCGCCACTCCCGCTCCGCCCCGGGGACGGGCCCGCCGCAGCTCCTCCGGCCCCGGCTCCCCGCCGGCTGCTCCACAGGCGCTGCCCCGCCTGCCCGAGGGAGCCCCGTTCTCTCCGTTTGGGAGGCTCCTGCCGCTCGGGAGAAGCGGCGTGTGGGACATGCCATACCGCTCCACTGCCGTCCCGGCTGCGGGGTGTGACCCAAGCCTGGCGGGAAGCTCGCAGGTGTTGGTCATGGCAGGATTTCCCAGAGCATCCCGGCGTGTCTTTCGAGTGAGTTTTCTGTGCGGTGTTCGTGCAAGAGGGAAAGAACGAAGTTCACCGCCGGGAAGTACAGGAGAGCTGAGTTTGTAGGAGCAGACGGTGGTTCTTGGTGGGCATCGAGGCGCCGTGTGCTCCCCAGAATCCCGGAGGGGCGGTGTGCTCCCGGCGGAAAGGTATCAACACCGATAAGCAGCCTCGGCGTGTTTATCGGTGCTGATGGATAGCTGCATGCAATCATTGATGAAGCCGTGGAAAGCCTTACGGTGCCGGAGGGAGTTGGTGTGTGGAAGAAGAGGGAGCTTTTAGGTGGTTCTCTGAAAGCGGCAGTCGGCAGCATAGCAGCAAAGCAGGACATCCGGGAGAGGGGCTGGCACTGTGCTTCCATTGCCCTCCGCCCCAAGCAGCTTCCAGTTCTGACCCTCCCTGCAGATGTCCGTACATCCAGCTCAGGCGTTTTTTCCCTAAGGACTGGAAAGCACTTTCCTAGGACCGCAGACTAAGCCATCACTTTCACACCTGTGCAGCTGCCCAGGCCTTTCAAAGGCTCGACTTGAGCACTTCTTGTGGGCCCTCTGTTTTAAGGGAGATTGAATACCTGTAGGAAGCGATGTATCATTTTGGGATCTTGAAGCAGATGAAGCTTGGGAAAATGCGTTGCTCTTTTTTTCCTATTTGTAGTCGGTTGATGTATTAATAACTTGCAGAAACTCTGAGCAGGTTTTGTGCATTTTTTTTCTTGCAGTCATCGTGGGGAAAAAAGCCCCAAAACAAACACTACAGACAGCATTTACTGTCTAAAGTCAGATGACCTTTCCGTGGAAGTGAGTCATCTGACATACTTAAATCTGAAACAGTAAGTGAAAGCAAGCTTGTGGTTTTCACTGCCCTAGTGCTTGATAGAGAAAAAGCTTGATCCTGAAACATCTGTTGAAGGTGCAAAGCAAGAGTTTGAAAGCCATTCCTAATGTCACTAGGCAGTTGGTTCCACAAAGAAGTATTGTGGGATGGCTTAATGTGGCTGCACACAAAGTGGAGCATTTCAGCTGCAAAGATGCAAGCAAATTACTGTTCAACTTCTGTTGAAGACTTGTAGGCATTGCTAATTTCGAAGGGTAATTTTATTTTCTATTAAGGATTTCTCTGAAGATAACATTTGCTAACTTGAAGCCGTATACTGAAATGGACACTGAATTTGCTATGGACAGAGCAGGTGAAAGCAAATGTGGAGGTGTTGGCTTCAATTACTGTAACATTTAAGTATCCTTGTACTATAGAAAACATATAGTTCAAGTGTTTCTGTTGAGAATAAGGTTTTGTTCCATTATTTCTATTCCATTGTAAGATAGCCAGACTGAAAAAAAGTGACTTAAAACAGTGCACAGAGAGATGAGACAGGAGAGTAGAACCAAAGCCTCCAGGCCCTACACTTGGTTACTGACCACTGGACTGAACATTTTATTCTGGTGAATCTGAAGGACCAGTTTAACCAGTGGCTGCATTCAGGTACTCTAAGTTGCTGAAGGATCTCAAGATAGAAAATGCAACTTCTTGACTAATCATAGACCTTGTATCATCTGAACTATAATTTATGCCTCAAAAATTTGAGAGCAAATTGTTCCTTCCATCTGGCAATATAAGCATGGTGGTTGCTAGCTCAAGTTGCTAATTTAGGAATAGCATGAAATACCTAGCTTTTCTTTTTTACTGCATTTTATATTACAAAGTTATAGTGATAATTATGTCCACCCGGTAATGACAGTCCCTGTTCAAAAGTGTTTGCTTAAAATTGACTGCACAAAAATGAGGAAAACTTAGAATGTCCAGTTTCACACAGAGGGAACTGAAGGACAGATATTACAGGAGTATTTTAATATTACACACCCAGTGCCAGTAGAATTGAATCTTACCTTGGCTCAGAACCAGATCTGAGTACCATGCTTCCCCTCTAGTTTGCCTGAGGGCATCATCTCTGTAAGAAATCCTTCAAAACAAGTGAGAATTATGGGTGAGGTTATCCTAAATTTTGTAGGCAGTCAAGCTTCTAAGAGAGCTATCTGACTTTGATAGTTCTTCTCAAATATTAATGTTTTGGAGATTTATAGATTTTAGGATTACTCTCCAATTTTTTTTTTTCATCAGGGAATGGGAATCGTTTCAATGTAGAGTTATGAAGACTTCAAGGGGATGTGAGCTTTTCTTTGCAAAAGAGTGTCATTAGAATCCAAGTTCATATAAAGGATGTATATAGACAGATCTATCGCTGATAAAACTTTTGACAAATGCTTTTGCTGGCAGCCAGTTTGTGGCACTATGGCTTACTTTTGGAAAACAGGAATTCTGTTAAACTGTAGATAGCAAAAAAATAAAGACTCCTAAGTATTTTAATCTAATTTTAAGTTGATAGCTTTTTTAAGGGGAGGAAAATTCTGTTAGTTTGTAATTACCTGCAGCAAAATACTTATCATCATCCATGCTTTCAGGGTGACTGTCAATACAAAAGTGTATAAATATATATCCTCAACAAGGATAGACAGTAAACTTTGTATTTCATCCATGGCTACAAGTTATATTCTGATAAATTCAAATGTAAGTGTTGTCATTCTGTTTTTACAGACATACACCTCTCTTCAGAAACAATTTCATAACTATGTAATTTAAAATATAAAGTTTGAGAGTGAGCCAGTTCTGCAAGTCAAAGAAGCTGGGAGCAGAAAAAAGCAAGATGAATGCGTCTGGAGGAAGCTGTGGGAGCCCTAGTTCTGCAGAACCTACAGGAGATTTCTTCAAGGAGCTGTGGTCCAAACTGAAAGAATGTCATGATAAAGAAGTACAAGGTAAATCACTGAAGGTTGAGTTTGTCAGGTTAAAATTAGTGTTTGTCAGTTACCACAGGAAGACTTTGAACCAAAATACTCTGCATGGAACTAAATAGATTTTTAATGTTTTAAGTTATGCAGTAAATTGGACTGGATTTTTACAAAGGATCCTTAGAGATTGACCACCTAAGCCTGGTTTAACAGGATTAAACAATCAACACTTATAAATGATTTGGTAGGTCAGTGAAGAAAAAGTAACACAATGTTACATGGAGTCTCTGCTTGCCTACAAAATATTTGTGTTACTTTACCTTTAATGGATTATGATTCAAATTTCCAAACCATGTTACTCAGTGGATTTTTTTGTTTTGCCTTCGGCTTTAGTTGCTTCAGATACATTAAAATTATTTGCATTGTTTATTTCCCCTAACTTGTGCAAAATCACACTGCAGATTAGTGTTACTGAAGTGAAAATTATTTCTTCAGATTTTAGTGTTCTACATTGCCTCAGAAAAATTGATAATGTTTTTATAATATAATTATTCTTACATTATGTGACTTGTGATAACAATGTTACTACAGATTTGCTGTTAGTGTCTGTTCATTCTTCAGTAATTCAGAAAAGATGAATTATTGCACCATATGTGTTGTTTTACAGGGAGTGTTCATAAGGTTTTTTTGCTAGAAACATTATATAAGTTAACATTTTGTTCTGCTGATCTAAAGTCACATGATCCATTCTTTTCAGTGGAATTAAAACAGTATTAGACTGTATCTTCTGACAAGCTTATCCTTATGCATGAAATAGGATTTATATTAGGCTGGAATAAAAGTGGGTGGGTTTTTGTGATTTAAGAGCTTTAGTCATGCAAGTGGATCTTTACCTAGACCATTGCAGTGGCCTTGGTTGTTTCTACCGACCTCAAAACAGTTTCAAGTCTGTACATTTTGGTCCATCACTTATACCATCACTTTTTAGTTTCAAAAACTCTTGGAGATTGTTTTATAATTTTAGATGTTACATGCCTCCTACTGAAAGTCTTGATTCAATACTTTGCAGCACTGGGCCGTGACACTTTGTTGTTAATTATTAAAAAAAGCAAGACCAAACAAGCAATGAAAAAGCATGTACCTATATGGCAATTGAAAAGAAAACTGTAGCATTTCTTTACACTAACATATGAAATACAATTTTATATTTTGTTCCAAAATACAAAAAAAATCAACTTTTTAAAATAATTATTTTTTAAATTGTTGATGGTTCTTTTTGGAGTGGGTGTGATGTCAGCTGCAGATAAATGCGGAAGTACTGACAGAATGGGATCTGGCAATCTGTGGCATGTCTGAACAACAAAAACTTAACAAACAAAAAGCTCTGATGTAGAGACTTATGTTAAGTGACCCTTCCTCTAGTTTCTTGGGGTGTGCAGCACGTGATTTTCAAGTTTGGGTTTTCTTTATGCAAGCAAGATACTCTTTAGAATGCATGCAGGGTGTGGCCAGGTAATTTTGCCACCAGGCAGTCTTTTTCATGCCTAGCCCTTTGTCAGTATGTCCCACACTGTGTTAGGTAAAATTAGGTCTTCCATGATAACATCAAAGGCATGCCTGAAGGATAGTTAATTTTTTCAGAAGGTGGGGATCCTCTTATAGAAAATGGTACTGGAAGATATTTTAGAAACATCAAACACAGACTTGCCTAGACTTTGCTTGTTTCTGAAGTCTATAAATAAGAATTAAAATTGACTCATGAGTTTCCAATCTGAATGTCAGCAAAAATTATTTTAAAGGTGGTGGAAGGTGGATTAAGGGAAAGTTGGTAGTTGATGAAAAGGCTTTTTGCATGTACAATGTACTTAACACTGAAATGGTGGAATTCTTTTTATTTAAAATCCATGAAAAGTAGAATTTATTACACATGAACTTGACATGGTTAGACATGTTATACAAGTTATATCTGTAGAATGTAGACTGAAGAATACTTTAAACTCATGCAGTTTGAAAGGGATTTTATTGAATTCTGATATTACTATATTGCAAAAGGGGTGGTTTTTCCACTGTTATGTAAGGAAATCCAGCTTCTTGTTCTTTTAAACTGATCACTTGCAAAAAAATCCAAATTTTGGCCTTCTTCAGCCAAAACAGCTATTATTTAATGTAAATTTGTAGTGAGACTATGTGTAGGACACCTACATCCCAATTTCCAAAGATGTTTGGTATGGTCAATGTCAGTTGACTTTTCATGGAGTTCAGAAGTGCTCAACAACTCAGAATAATGGTAATTAAAACTATTTGCTTTTATTTCCTATCTATAGAATGTGTGGGATACTAGCATAGTGCCCAGAAAATTCAAAGGAATTTAAGAATGCTTTTTATAAACTGATTTATTTCTACAGGTGTGAATTCTTACCTCTGGCTTGAAATAATTATGTAGCTGCTTGCTGCATGTGGATCTTATCAAGATGATTTCTGAGGATTAATTTAAATCTAAAATTCAGTACTAAAAATATATATCAGCATAGAAATGTAAGCAGTGTTTTATGTACAAAAAATAGCCTAGTTTTTAAAAATTATTGCTTACCTCTGAAAAGCAGAAAATCTCAAGAGAGAAAAACTGTAGTCACAGAAGGAGAAAAACTTACGAGGAAAGCAATCTCATTGATAGATTGCTGTAGGAAAGGAAATGGCTGGAAGTTCCTTCAAAAGTAAATAATTATAGAAAACGGAGCTGGAAGGGATTTTAGAAGGTCATCTAGTCCATCTCTGTACCCTTAAGGTAGGATTATGTCTGCGTCATTGCTGACAGTAGCTCGTCCAACTTGTTTCGAGAAATCTTCAGTGATAAAGATTCTGCAGTCTTCCCAAGCACTGTCAGTTTTAAGGAAGTGCATTTAACGCATTTGAAAATTCATCAGAACAGAAATTATTACAGCCATTAATTGAAATATTACAACTATGTTGTCTAATCAAGTAACAAGTTTCATAAAGTAATGTTTAATTAATCTACTAAATGATAGTTTAAAGAAGGTCTCCATTGCTTTAATAAGTGTAGAGTGTCATTTACTAATGCACTCAGGAGCTTTAGGTAATGTAGCTTTATATAGTCTGCAGTTTGTCTATTCTACAGAAATATTGTGTGAAAGATAAAATTGAATTGGGAGGGGAAGTAGTGTAGTTCCATAGAGTTTTATATGCTCAGTATGTTAAATAAGGAAACCTGAAAAAGCAAAGCTCCTTAAATGAGTATGCTTAAAACCTCTTAATGCTCTGAAAAAGCAAAAGGAGGAGACTACAGCAGATGTAGTAATTCAATGCTCTTGGATGAATGTAACAGACTGGTTTCCTGCCTTCTCATTGCAGTCATTTGAACTAAGAAAAAATGCAACCTTTAAGTAACTAGTTTAGTTCCTCCTGAATTCAGGTGAGAGGGGAGATAGTGTTACCTGTAGCACAGTACTGGGTCTTTTGAGCCCTGCCTCTTCAATTGGTCTCTCAGGTTGCCAAAGTTACAATCCTAAATACTTGCTGAACAGACTACCTGTTCATACAGGAGGTGCATTGTTGTGCAGCTTCATTCCTTCCGATGGGCGTGGAGCAGCTTTAAAGCAAGCTTTATAGGGGTTCTAATTGCAGATGCCTAATTGACTTGATGAATAGCAGCTACTTAAAAAAATAAACCCTCTTTCTGTGCTGATCTGCATGATAGAACATAACGTCTCACAGGTGCTGAACACTTGGAGATAAAAGAAATCTTGCTATATTTCCTAAGAATTTTTTTAAGTAGTCTGTCTGCATTTTTAACTCATTGTCTCACTGGCATCTTGTAGCAAGCATGGGTTCACTGAGTCTCTGGCTGGCTTGACATTTTAAGTGGCCTGAAGAGTGAACCTTCTCCAGCAATTAATTTTCCTCTTAGAGCTGTTCCTAGTAGAGTGTGGTGGGGGAGAAAAAATAGTGTGTTAGCTCCCTTAACCTACATTTTCTATACTAAGATGTAGTATCAGCTATGTATTTAGGATTAAATTCAAAGTAGTCTGAAGTTTTCTTACAAGTGTTCTGATTTTATAAGTTTAGCCTGCTAGCCTAAATGCATAATGCTTTTCCATGAGAGCTTACAAGACACCTAATATTCAACCTGAAGTTGGTGGTAACCTTTCATAGTTAGAAGAAAATAACCGTGCTAGGAAACATTGTTATTTTCTGATGTGATATGAAAATTTCTCTTGGATTTCTGTTTAAGAAACTGTTCTATCGTTGGGATCTGATTATTTCTAACTGTTTATTTGGAGTAGGAATGGCCAGCTTGTGTGTGGGTAGTATCACATCAATTTCCATAGTGCTGTGTCCCGCTTGTTAAACTGTGTTGTACATAAATATCTTCCCGTCTCTGTGCACATACAAACGCACTCAAGACCTTGCAAGCAGATTGGCTGGACAGTGTTCTGTCCCCTGGGTTGTCAGCTGACCACTCCTGCTGAGAACATCAGTTGTATTTGCAAACCTTTTTACTTCTGCACAGAATATATAGTTAGGAGGGTGGAACTCTTAGTGGGAGAAGGGCCACAGATGGAATATCATTCCTCAATTCACCTTCAGATATTCCAAGGGAGCTTTGACTGAGAGAGTCTGTTAGCACATTTCCAAAGAAGGATGTTGTCCTTCTCTGCTTTAAAGCCTTAAATCACATATTTTTAATGTTTCCTGTATGCATATACACTGTAAAGCATTTCTCTGTTCAGTGATTGGATGCTTCATTTCCAGTGCAGTATTATGAATTTATGTGCACACAGGACATATTTTATGCTATTTATGTGGGAATAGTCAATGAAAATATATTGACAGTGCTGGCTATTTATGTGTGGTTATTTCACAAATGTGTTTTTATACCTGTAGAAGTGTAAATCTGTGTGTTTGTTTAAGAAGCCCTTATATCCTGGAGATCACAATGACTATATTTGTTTCCAAGATCCTGTAGAACACACTCAAAAAGTCCAGAAGGAACCTTTTTCTCTCCAGATTAGTGACGTCTTTTATCTCTCTTTGCAGATGACAGTGGCGAAGGGAGAGTTAATTTATTGTTTCACTCATTTTTTAAAATCAGATTTCTATAACATGTAGTTTCTTCTTTCTACTTTTCAGGCTTACAGCTGAAAATATCGAAGTTGAAAAAGGAAAGATGCTTGTAAGTACTCATCCTAATGATCTAATTTATTAAAGGAGAGTCAGAGTCCCATTAATGAGCTGCAATTCTTGTAAGATCAATTAAGGTTTCATGGATTCTTCCTTTAGATGTGTAAAAAACTCTGCTCACTTTAATAATTCAGCTGAAGTCATCTGAAGATGTACGGAGCTCTTTACAGGGTGTGTTATTTCTGAAGTATAATTTATAAATTAAGTAGTTGCTCATTTTTAATCTGAAGTGATGAAATTATCTCCTGCTTTTGTTATTAGCCTGGTGTATCATAAGTTGCTTCCATGTTCTGGAATCTTAAATTGATCAGTCACTTTTCTAGATGAGAAATATCATCAGTGCTGTGATTGAACAAATACCAAATAGGTTAATCATTGTTTGTTGGAATCATTCTACAACTGCCACATTGTAGATACAGTACGGTTACATAGGAGGTCTTGTTCTCCTTGCTGCATCTGAATACCTGAGGTTTAGTATTTCAAACTTGGTAATCAGCTGACAATGAGCACCTTATTTTGTATCCCACTCCAGCATTGGAGCTAATGACTTCTAAACTGTAGGTCAGAGACTGGCCATTGTGCAGTGCCTTCATAGCCAAAAATGTCTGTCATGTTTGTCAGGTGCACTGGAATTTTAAGGAAGAAAACCCCAACCAACAGCCTAGTTCCTTCTGTCATTTTACTATCTTCATGGGTAATTTTACATGGTTTAGGTGGAAGGCATCTAGTATTAGTGTACATTAATGTCTTACTTATTTATTGCAAATGACTTAAAGCCATAGAATGACTTAGAATTAACTAAAGACAATTTTAAAATTTGCTATTTTAAGCCTCCTGTGAGTGGCATAAATAGAAAAAAATGAGGGGATTTTTTTGTGGTTTTAGTTTTTTGTTGGAGGATTTTTTTTATGTCCTAAATATCAGGAAAATACAGCCTGCTTTTGTCGGACTTCAAATTTTGCCATGGCCTGGCTGTACTTGGTTAGTGAACTGAAGTAACAGATCTTTAACATGTTGTCCTCCCCAAGTAAAAGTACAAGCCTTAAGTGGTCCCTCATGCTGTTTGCATGTCACTGTTTTATAGGTTGAATATGCACTCGGAATGGCCTATGTGGGTCTATGTGGTAGTACAGAAAAATAAAGCATCTCTACCTAAGTTTAAGGATTAATAAAATATGCTTGTGACTGTACACTGTAGAAGCTTCCAGCTGTCCCATTCACTTTATGGCCTGTGATTGCTAGTTTCCTGTACTACTGCAATGCCAGCAATATGAAAATGTGGTTGGCTAAACATATGTTAAAGGGATAGTGCCAATTTAAAAGTATGTTTGTGTAAAAGAACTGTAACAACAAGTTAGTAAATATGTTTTCATTTCCTGGTGTGTGTGTGTGTGTGCTTGACAGCTTTTCATGAGCTAATTTCATGACTTCCACAAATAATCCATCTCAGGCACACTGAAAACAAACTGCTTTCATGGATATATACAAAGGATTCCATGGTAAAAAGAAGAGCTGGGAATTTCTCAGAAGTTAGTCATTGTCGTGTTACACAAATTCAGTCGCTTAGCTTTTACTGAACATTAGTTTCCTTGTAGAAGATAATTGTGTGCTTGTCACTTGTACCTTGTTTGCATCTTAAAGAGATGTTGTGATCTGGTAATAAAAGTGAAATAGAGCTAAAATTGGGAAGTAAACGTTACTGCTTTTCCTTATCTCTTTTAAGGAGAAAATATGGTTTCTTAATTAATTAGTTCCAGCTTTTACAGAAGGTATTTTCCACAAGATCATCTGCTTCTGAGGGTTTTGGAAAGAGACTTCTCTTTGTTCATATTATGGAAACACTTGCTCTATAGAGAATTTCTTCTTGAGGAAGTAAACCTCTAATGGAGCTAAAGACTTTTCCAAGATTTCCAAACCTAATGTGGTTTGCTATGCTGCAGAATTCACTCACTGCTAAGGCAAGACCAAAATGACCTGATTGTGAAAGCTCCCATTAGATTCCCAACAGCTCCACAACACAGTAAAGTGTAAGAGAAGTGTTTGAGTTTGTTCTCTAAAATTGTTGCTTGAACATTGTTAGCTTTTATGTCTTGACTGTCATCAATTACAGTTTTTACCTGAGCAAAAATCAGACTTAACAGAAGATCACCTGTATTATGAATTAAAAGATAGCTGCATCTTTCCTCTGTTATTTGTAAATTTTTGTTGATCAGAAACACTCACTTTGTTTATCTTCAACTTAATATTTTTGCTGATGATAATCACATTTCCCAAGGATATGAAAGAAACTTGCCAGAGAAAATTCTCTAGTGAAAAAGTTATTGCTGCAATTTAAAGCTACAACTAATTTTTCCTGTTTTTCTTTTCAGGGATGCAGAGAGGCTTGAAGAGTTCTATACCAAGAACCAACAGCTCAGAGAACAGCAAAAAGCACTTCATGACACTATCAAGGTTTTAGAAGACAGGTGTAGTAGAGTCTCCTAGCTTTTGAGCTTGCTGTATTTTGCTCTTACAGAGTAGCTCTGGATATTTTGCAAGCTGAGTTTATTGTGTTTTGGTGTGGGATTATTGATTTTTTTTCTTTAGCAAGCCAGTCCTTTTCTAATGCAATCCAAATAGTGTGTTAATAGAGCAAGGTATAAAATTTGCATTTTTCTGACTGAAGAACAATCAATAAATATATAGCATATATATTTATTTATCTATATCATCTATATAACTAAACATAAAATCAATTATGAATATAAATAACGTTTTCTGTAGTATTGTTGTTTTCAAAGTGCTTAGCTTGTTTAGTTCAGTTAAGAGCAATACAAGTTAGAATAGAGCAGCTTGGGAGGCAGACCGATATTTTAAGGTGCATTCTTTTGTATCCATCTTTGTATAGTTAAATTTTATATTGATCAAGATGTAATACAATTACAAAACCCAAAGGCTATAATATGTTGTGAAACTAATGAAATAACTTACTAGGAAGTGTTTCAGATTTGAGGAGATCTTTTTTACCAATTGCCTGTTGTACCTAAATTTAATCACAGGTTCCATCTGTTACCTTCTTTTGGACTTAGGTGTTCTCCTCACCTTTTGATCCGTTCTGCCTTTTCCTTATTCCTGTTTAATTTGGTACAGCAAAACAAAACTAACAGACATGAAATTACAGGATATTTTTTCATCTTTGAAAACTATACCTGTTTTGTAAAGTGTATGTTAAATTTGCTGTTAATAGGTTCTCAGAAGCTTTCTGCAAACAGGAGATCATTACATAGTAAATGGTTTTCCACCGTTCCTGTGTTACCTCAAATTTTAGAGCTGTGATACTCTACTTTTACTTTCAACTCCATTTCTCTGTGAAAGGCATTAGGGATAACCTTGTAGCCATGCAGGTAATAAACTTTCATACCATGTAAGTAGAGAGGCATTCATGGTGTGGATGGACTTTTCTAATCCCTTAGCAGATTAATTACTCACTTGTGGAAAAACAAAAGAAATATTTCAACTGATTTAGTACAAGAAGATTGTAATATTGGGTTTGTTACACATTCGGATAAGCTAGTATGAAGAGGCATTTCAGTATTTTACTTTTGCCATAATTCCACAATATTAAAACACCAATAAACCAGTATGACTTTCACTTCCAATATTCAGCTGTGAAATTGGAAACTTACATAGTTTGTTTAGTTGAGGTTTTTAATACTTGATGTAGTAGCAGCAGCAATGCAGAACTTTTAACTAACTGGTTTCTTATTTAGCAGGCAAAAGAGAGTCTGGTTTTCACTTTGGTAATACTATTAGCTTTTTGCTGTGTACCAGAAATAAATACATTCCATTTGTCACATATAAAATGAACACATATTTCATTGTGTGAATGAATGTGTCAGATAAGATGGAGTGATTCTAACCAGTCCTTTTCTGAGCATGGATGTGTTTTAAACAGCTGATCTAAACCATTAGAGACAGTGGAGTTAATGCCTCTCATGAACTTTTGGATCCACTTCTAATTGATGCTTAGATAAAGATAAAGGGTTTCACATTTGCTTGGCAGTTGTTACGGAGTGAAATTACTGTTTGTCCTTTTTATTTGATTATTTTGCTTAATGACAGTACATATCCTTCTTAGATGAAGTAGTAATTCTGTTTACTGAAGTGATTTGCTTATTTGTATTTTCTTGAATGAACTTTACTTAAAATGAACAGTGATTTATATCTGACAGTATTACTAGTAGGATGCCTCATAAAGGATTTCAGTGGCAAGGTGTAGCATGCTCCACTTTATTAAATAAAGTAATGCATGTTGTTTTAGAAGTATCCAGTACCTATAAACATTTATGCAAATGTTAGAGCATATAGTATTAGATTGTTCAGAAATCTCAAAACATTGCTATGTGAACAGAGAAAACCACAGTACTTATTGGTGTTCTGCATAGCTGTCAGAAGTTTTCTGGTTTTCATTGTTCAAATGGTCTATTAAACATTGGTATCTGCTTCATGCATGGCAGTATTTTTTTAACAGAGGGACCTTTTTCTCTTCATTTTATTGTAGATTAAGAGCGGGGTTATGTGATCGTTGTGCTGTAACTGAAGAACATATGAGAAAGAAGCAGCAAGAGTTTGAAAATATCCGGCAGCAGAATCTCAAACTTATTACTGAGCTTAGTGAGTTTTATCCCCAAGTCTGAAGACAAAACATGCTATTTTGTAAACTAGTTCTCCAGTAATTCCTGTAACTTGATATAATTTATATGTGATGTGTTTAGTAAGCCCAAGAAGTTCAGTCAGGGGATACTTAACTGTACAGTCTGAAAATATGTAACATACCAGTGACTAGTCATTTGACCCACCTTCTTAGATTGAAGTGCTGATACTGAAAGTGAACTGACGTGGAAAATCTTACACTGTAAAGTAGCTACTTTAGATAAAATGTGACTGCTTCTGTTTATTCCTACAGCTAGAATGATTGCCAGCTTTCCTAAAAAAACTCTGACTTCAAAAGGAACTGATGTTTGCAAAGTATCAGGTTTAGACAGAAGTGGGTCCAGCTTGTGTCCTGTAGTTAGTTGGTCTTGGGCTTTAACTGCAGTAAACCCATAACTGTCACATAACCAACTGAGGCCACAAAAAAATAGCTTTACACCAAGCAGCTTGTAGGCAGCTCATTTTGAAATCAAGAAATAGAACATACGAGACAAATTAAATTTCGTTCCAGGTGATACACAAGCAGGACACAAATGTGCTCATAAAGAGTGTTTGGAAAGATTGGTTGTATAAAATGTAGAAAAACACAGGACAGAATTTTAAAATGTTAATGGTATCTTTACCATTAATAGTTTGTATAATTTAGTTGTCTTGCTTGGTCAAGAACAAGCAGACATTCAGTAAGATTTAAAATATGGGAAATTCCAGACAAAAAATAGCTTTTTGGTACTTAATTGGATTATGGAAATAGTAGGTTCTGTGCTAATATAAAATACATCAGTGTTTCAAGGACTTCTACTATTGGACATTTATATAAAAATATTCTGAATTCTGAGTTTCGTGAACAGCAAACAGGGTACAGCTAATCTCTAAATAAAGCTCTGAGCCTTAAAAATCAAGGTGACACTTTTTAGGTATAAATCTTGAACTGTGACACAATAGTAGGCTGCCGTGAGTGTGGTTTGAGATCTATATAGCAATGAAAAAAATCAGTTGAGGAATCTAGAGGCAAAATAGACAACAACAAAATAAGAACAAGAACATAAAAGTTAAAAGTGAACAGAAGAGTTGAGAGCTATCACTACACTAGTTTGAGACAGCATGGAAGAAAGGCTTAATGATTGCTTTAGTGGCTAAAACCAAATTCTAATTGCTTTATACTTCATAGGTTATCTTTAGCCTAAGGAAGTAATTTTGTCCATGGAGACAAGTGAGCAATTTACTTATCTTTACAACACAGTCTCACTTGTGTGTACATGGACAAAAGTAATTAATGATTGTGTAGAACTAATATTATGATACAGAAATTGTGCCACCTCTGCCTTTTCAAATATGTTATTTTACAACTTTTTTAATGACTAGCTCGAAACTTCATTTTTGTAAACCATAGAGAAGGTGCATGATATTACATTTTACAGTTAGTTCTGCTTTCTTAAAGTGCCTGACAAGATTATGATGTTAACATGGGTGCACTAATTCTTTTAATCTTTTTTATCTATAAATTTCAGTGAATGAAAAAAACAACTTACAGGATGAGAATAAAAAGTTAACTGAACAGTTCCAGCAATTACAGAAGGAGCTACAGTAAGTTTTGGGTTGTTTTGGATATTCCCGAATTTCTCAGGAGAAATGTCTGGGAATATAAATATCGGCTTTTAAGTCTTTCTTGTTTCCTCTTTTCTGATAGACTGTGAAAAGATAGCCTAGTGCCACTATAACAACATAAGCCCAGTTTCTTTCTGTTGTGCAGGTTTTTGTTTTCTAATAACTGTGTGCATCTTTATTTAAACTGTGAGAAATAAATTTATCATAGAAATTTTGCTGGACTTCTGATCACAGAGTTTAACAAATCCTTACATCTCATACTTTTATTCCTTGGTTGCGTCTTTACCATTTGTTTCCTCCTAGGCTAAGACTTCAGAAAAGTAGTTACTTAGATAGTCAAAAAGTCCCAGGATCTTGCAATACATATTTAAAATTAACTTACTAGAATTTTGCAATTTTGAAAGGAAAAATACTATAATAAATTTTGAAAAAAAAACCCTAAAAATAATGAGCTACAAATTGACTGTGAAATTTTAATCTGATATAGTAAGAATGTGCCATCTAATCTTGTGGTTAATATGTGAATGTGGTGTACTGTGCAAGGTAGAGGTAGTGTTCCTTTCTTGTTATGGTCTGACATCATCTGAAACTTATCTCCCTTTTACCTATCTGTGACTAAGTTGTGTACATGCCTGGGAGAAATGGGACAGGATGTGATGACTTGATACGGAAGGTTTTTTATGTATGTGGTTTTTTCCTTGTCTCTGTCAGAATTCAACTTCGGTACAGGAGTTAAACAGCTAGAGTTCAGTTCAGAGTGACTGTAGTCTTATTCCTTCATGTTTCTTGGTTTGTCTCCCATCTTTGTACCTTAATTGTCCTTTCTTTTTCTGTATGCATTTAATCTTCTTGGGTTAACTTACTTCATGACCCCAGCTTCCACTAAAAATCTCTGGCCAATGTAGGAAAGCTGACAATGACCAATATAACAGTAAGTTATTCGCTCTGCATGTTAGGTGATCATTGAAATGAGGGCAGAGTTGAGTGGATAAACAGTAATTTTCAAGGATGGTACTGCTGGTTTTAATACAGTCACTGCATTTGGTTGTTTTGGTTGAGCTATAGTCATGGTATTTTATTTAGAATTAGCAACTTAGATCAATATATGATCATTGCGTCATAGGTGCAAAGCAGCAGATTGTCTCTAGTGCATAATGTGAAATCGGATCTTTGCAGTCTTCTGTATTTTGTAACCAAGTTATAATATTAGGAATAAAAATCTGAGAATTCTCTATAAAAGTGAAATCAGTGAAATTGTAGAAGAATTGTATTATCTGATCATTTATGACATTAGTATTTCATAATGCATGGATGGAAACAGCAAGGAAATTTCTGCAAAAACCTCTTTTGGGGTCTCAGATAAATCCATGATTCAGAAATTATTTATTACATAGTTATGATGTACAGTATGTACGGCAGCTGCTGCATGTGATGGTATGTAAAAACTACCTCTTGGTTTGTATAGAAGTAAGGTGCAGAAAAATATAGTTTTAGTAGGTTAATTTGTCACACAAGGCCACATGTGCCAGTAAATTTCAAGAGAACTCCAACAGCTAACTTAAATTTGCAAAGTAAATTGATGAATATATTGCTCTGTTGTTTATTTTGATTTGTGTCTTAAGATATTGCTAGTAGATAATACAGTTTTCTAGTGCTTTCTTTGTAAATGTGCTAGAAAAGAGGAATTGCAAAATTACACAGTAGGATTTGTCAAGTCTTGAGAACATCAGTGCATCAATATTTGTCATTAAGTTTTCAAAGTTAGTCATGGTAAAAAGCCTAACTGCAAAAATGCTTTTTCTCTCAAGCCAGACAGCTTTTCAAAGTTTTCCATTACCTTATTTTATACAAGATCTTGTGGTTCACTTCAGTGCAAGCAAAAATTTATCTGTATTTCCTCTTTTTCCCTTAGATCAAAACCTCTCTTTATCCTTCTCTTTATAGTTAGGAAACGATCTTTCAGCCTGTGTTTTCTCTTGAGAATCATAAGGGAAAGTGCAATTGCAGGAAGATGACCAAGCAGTGCTTTTCTTTTACTGCCTCTTCCACGCCTCACTGCCATCACCATAGCACAGATAGCCCCTTATGAAGTACTAAACGAACTATTTAAGTTCAAAGATGCAAAATCAGTGCTTTTCTGTTGTTATTTCCTCACTATGTCTAGATAGAGTTTTTGGAGAGAAAAGACATAGTTATTTGTGGCACTAATTTTTATATACTGACTCCCCAACAGGCTGCTAAAGCTGACAGTGTGAGTGAAGGTAAACTTCATAACTCATCTTTGTATTTTACATTACTCGTTTTACATGCCTTTTTACATTGTTCTCTGAAGACTTTTTTGAGGTAAATTAGAGGTAACATCAGTGCTTTGGAGAGGGATTGCTTTGAATACAGTGCTGTTCATTATTATTTAAAATTGTCCAAAATCTTTGTTTTGTATTTAAGACAGTATTTCCAGATCACTGAATATATTCTGAATTGGAAGGGACCCACAAGGATCATCAAGTCCAACTCTTAAGTGAATGGCCCATCCTGGGATTGAACCCAGAATCTTGGTGTTATCCAGCACCATGCTCTAACCAACTCAGCCAATCTCAGGGTCATAAATTGTGAAGATAAACAGGGATTTCCCTACAGGGCGAGAGACACTGATCCATCCATTTCAGCATTCTTTTGTTAAAGAAGCACCTGCTTCAGAGGACAAGCTATAACCTCTACAGTACCTAGTTTCTTCCAGGAAAAAGGGCTTCCATAGTGCAATTGTTGTATGTTGACTTCAAATGTGAAGAGGTAGGGTTGTATGCTGTTCTTGGGCTTGATGGAGCAATGGTTAATTTTTTGTTAGATGTATCTAAAAACTGGATTGTAGTATTACTTTTTACAGTGCGATGTTACTAAGGTAGCTGTATTTCCAGAATTGTTGCATTCTTGAACTGTGTGATTGTCATGCTTGCTGAAAGGAAAACTCTTCATCTTGCTGACTTGTGGTTTTATTTGGCCACCTGATTTGGTCTCCAGGGAGCAAAAGCAGCAAGCCGTGGAGGTAGAAGAGGGAGTCATTCCAGATTCTCCAGTTCTAACATCTTCATTTTCTATGGTTAATCGTATGAGAAGAAAAAAAGAGAATAGGCATGTCCGATACACAGAACATACACCCACAGATTTGGAACTTAGGGAAAGCAACAGTGGTAAGAGGTTTTTTTTTTTTTTTTTGTAATTATCTTAAGTGCTAAAGAAAAAGATTATGTATAAACTTGATCGCAAAGGGCAAAATCAAAAAAAAAAAAACCTTGCGCTTTGTTTTGCTTTGCCTTTTCTCTTTTTGTGTGATAATGTGTGAGTCTGGGGAAAAATGTCTTTGGCAGCAACTGTTATGTCAGTGATATGCTCAGAACTTATCTCAGCCTTCTACTTTTATTCATCCACATGCACGTGCAAATGTAACAGTTTTCCAGCCTATATTTCTTCTCTAAGTACAAGTTGGATGAAAAAGCATCTGTTCAGGTTTGGCTTGTGCACGCAGCGATGTCACCACCTAGTGGAGAGTGAAACAGATGTTTTGCCACATTCTGAAATTATTCTGCAACTGAAGTAATGTTACTGAAACTAGTAGATATCTGCATGATCTCTCTTTGCCTGTATTCTACACTTTTTGCATTTGTTTGGTGTCTGAAGTTCAGAAGTATTGTATGCATTTAATTTCCAGAGTTTGTTCTGTAATGTCATAAAAATAATGTATTGTAACTGCAAGAAGTATTTTGGTGAAATAAGGAGCTTTGTATTTTGTTGATACACAGGAATTATCATTATCCAGGTTAATTTATCCTGTGGCATTATAAAAAAAGGTATTTTAAATAATATATGAGTACATCTAAATATTAGTCTTGACTAAAAGCCTCTTTCCAAGAATAAAAATAGGATAACTGTGGGATGAAAAGGGTGGGCTGGTTATTCATGCCCTCTATTTTGCATTTGAAATTTTTAGTGCTGTGAATAGTTTCTCCTTTCTAAGCATACCTTTCTCTCTCCATTTTCTGTATAAAAAAATGGAGCTACTAAATGAATCCAAAGTATAATATGTAAGAAACAGTGTAAATACCTATCATAGTTAATGGCTGTGAAAAGCTATTGGTCATCAAGGTAGAAAGAACTACATGGCATGTGTTTGTCATAATTCAGATCTCAGATTTTTCACCTTTTTATTACCTTAGCTGATGCAGAACATTGTTGCCTTGGAGGGTTTACTCTTCAATAGTTTCATTGCCCTATTAACAGGTCAAGTACAGCTTGAATAACTATTTTTATGTGGTCAGTATAGATGGTGGTGTCATTTTGTGTTAGTATTGTTTTAGGGCTGACTGGCTGAGATCATGTTTGTGAGAAAAAGGATTAATATGAAATATTTATCATTTTATTTTTATTCTGGCATATCACTGTCACAAATTACCAGACGTGCTTAGATTGCTGGATCTACTGATGTATTAAAACACATTCAAGTGCTTTTAAGATCAGGGTCTTTGTCCATATCTACACAAAATTATCACAACAGGATCCCTAATTTCACCATATGAAAATGTTTCTACATCTCCCAGAGTTTGGAAAAATTCCACTCTTTTCCACACAAGTGGACACTCACCATGGAGGAGAGATACTAGTGGCAGACACCTGTGATCTACATCTGTCCCCTGTGCCAAGTAAGTGTATTTATAGATTTAGTTCCAATTCCGTTCAAAATAAGGCAAAAATATTGTAAAACTGAGGTTTCATCTCTTTAACCTTTCTTTAACACAGAAACCTAATAAAGCGCAAACCTTTTTAAATTCTTTAATGACTGTGAGAATCAGCATGGAATTATTCATAGAAGTCAGGGTTGTGGTGGTTGCTGTTCTTGTACTTTCCTATCTTATTATCTTGTACTGGTTTAATGAACTGAGTAATGTTAAACCCCTCAAAGAAAGGAAACTCATCTATTTGTTTTCCTAATAAAAACATATGAAAAATAATGGTGACTGTCAGTTAGGAAATATGCAAGACATGCATTGTATTATAAATACACATTATCTCTGTTCTATAAGCTTTTATCAGACTATTCGTGCCCTGGACTGAGAGTGTGGAAAGCAGCTTTTACATTGACTTTTAATTTTGTGGAGCTGTATTCAAACTGGACACATATTTCTCTGTGCTGATACAGCAGTTTGCTCTCATCAGAAATTCTTTTGCCACTTACCACTTCCAGATAGAATTTTTATTTGACAGAGATCAAACTATTTCCATAAATGCCAGTTTTAATTTGTGATCTTTTTAGTTCTGTGTTTGTACCATCTTTGTGAGTCGAGCAAGATACTATAATGTATATGTAGCTTACTGTCATCTTCTTTCTACTCACAAAGATAAACCAAGGGTAGGAGGTTACCCTGTTCCAAAGCCGTCTTTTAATTTGGCTGCAGTCGTTGCAGAAACAATTGGACTTAATGTTGAAGAGGAATCTGTAAGTATTCCCAAATTTCTTTCATAACCAGCTTTTTGGGCCAGTTGTTTTCAAAAACAGCATTTTTCTCTTTTGCATTAAAATTCTGCAAAAGTATTCTGAGTTCCAGTAAGCTCACTTTGGTTTGCTTTTGCTTAGTCTTTACTGAATTGCTTTAGCGAGAAGAGATAAAACTGTGCTGATCTGTCTGTGGGGGTTGAAGAGGAGGGTAGAGACATGGTTCCTCCTTTCAAGTTTTATTAGTACAGTGATCTAAATCCTTGGGTCTGCTAAATTCCCTTTGTGCAGTAATTGAGTCTAAGACACTGAGAAATATTTCTTGGCAATGAGACTGGTTGGTGACTCAGGTGAGATTATTTGCTGGTTTTGGTTGGTAACTACCATGAAAATTACAGTATGCATACTGTATATTTTTGTGTCCATGCATGTGAATGAATTCTTTCATAATTTCTGTAAGATTTCTTTAAAGCTGCTCGTCCAAATTTCATCTCTTAGCTTTTATTATATTTCAGAGTTTTGAATGTGTCAGTTTGAATGGGTCTTCAGAGTATTTATGTGCCAACCGAGCATATTTGTAATTTTAATTCTAATATCTTCTCACTCTTCTTTTCTTTGTTTTCCTTCACCACTTGCAAGGAGTCCCAGAGTGTACTGAATCTTCCCCTCACTAATACGGTTACCAGCCAGGCTTCAGAGAGCATGCAGTCTGAAGACTCAAGAAAACATCCAGCTTCTGAATCAAGAAATGATGACAACAATTTAGGGTGTGTTTCCACTCAGTTATAATAGTATTGGTTTAAGCAGGCTTATAGAAGTTGGGGTTTTTGTAGAATTTCAAACCTTCTGGCATTTTGCTTTAAAGGTATTGAAAGGGAAATAAATATTTTCATATCAGAGGGGTTTCTTTCAAGTAAATAACATGAGAAGCAAAGAAACTGATAGAATGCAAAACTGTAGACTTTTACTTAATTCACAAACTTCTGATTTGGGCTTCTTGTGTACACAGTCCCTTCTTTCCTAACTTCTCATTATTGTAAAGTATCTTCTGAGGCCCATAACCCTGTGGATAGGGCCTGGAGCTGGAATGCAAGAAGGATCCTCTTGCTCTGATTAGGTGTCAAACCAATTGACTGTTACCCTTCCCACTCTCCTCAGGATATTGTGGTCTAAACTGAAAATTTTTTTGGCCCTATTTGTCATCTTGAACGTATATTTTATTGATGACAGGTGAAAAACAGTGCCTGAAAGGAGCTTGCACTTTTTCCTTCTCTTGCAGAAGCTTTGAGAACCTGTTGTCGTGGTTTTAAGATCTATACAAGAACCTAAATAGACTCCTATTGCAACCATTCTCACTTTCTTCCTTTTCATTGCACTGAAAGGTAGGGAGTCCTTGGATAGAAGAGATACTTGGGCAGGCTTAACTCTATCCTTGGTTCTCAGTTGAATGTGGAACAGAATTTCACACCATACACCAAAATGAAGGACGAGATCTGTGTTTTGTTTGCTTTTTACAGCTCTAAGTGCAACAGTACCTATCCGTAGAATAGGTTAATTTTTGTTTTCCCTTCTGTTTTCAGTTAATACTAGCAGCTCACACAGCTTTAAAGCCGATCAGCAATAGGAAACATTATGGTTTTTTAATATCACTTTCCTTCCGTCTTCTGTACACCTGAAAAATCTCTTGTGTCTCATTATATTCAGTATTTCAGATCCATCTCATAACACTCCACCACATGATGACTGGGATTCTCGGGTAGCTTCTCCTGTTTTTGGAGCTTCTAGCAGCACGAAGAACAACTCAAGTACAGTTCATGCTCCTTGTATTTTAGATTCAGGATTGAAGCCTCATCTCAAAACCAATCTCTTCAACAATCCATCCAGTTCCAGATCTCACAAAAGTAGATCAAAATCTGAAGATGTTGCTTTTGTTGCACCGCTGAATCTTGGGACGGAAATCAACTCAGTTATCAGCCAGGCCTCTGTCCATAGGCAAATGGTTGTGAAAAAGAATACTAATGAGGCTGTAACCTGTGCTGGAAACACGTGCACAGCTAAAGGTGAGGTCATCAAGAGCGATGTCCTTCTCGTATACCAGAAGCAGCTGGAAGGCAGGTGTGCTAAGAGAAAGAAAGCAGAAGATGATCATGCAGTTAGCTGTGAGAAAACATCATTCAGCAAAGAGAACTCTGTGCCCTTTCAATCCGATGTTCAGCAGATTAATGGGGAACACATAGTTGATAAGCCCTTGGATCTGTCTGATCGCTTCTCTGGAGTTCGTGGTCAAGAGAAAAAACAAAGAAGTGAGGAGATATGTAAAAACAGACTAAAGCAGGTGACTCTGCATGACATTTTTTTGCACATAGGGAAGACCATTCCTGAAGGTTCATCATCCTTTCAAAATGCCAACAATGAGAGCTGTTTGTTTGGCAGAGATTTACAAGAGGAATCCTATGTACAAGAGGCAATGCTGGGAAAAACATTCCCTGATAGGAAAAACCAAATCCCAATGAAAGAAGAAGTTCCTCCCTTCAAATTCGCACCACTGCCAAGTTCTGCAGAGACAGAGGAACTCTTTGACGATGTAAAGGTATGCTTTCCTGACTCTTTTTCTTCTTCTTTGAAGTATTTCATTTAAGTTTCGGGAAATAGTAAAATTGCAATATGTTGTTAGGTTGCCAGTGGCCATGTACCAAATAGAAAGAAAACAAGGACAGGACATGGAGAGTCTGAACCAGCATCTGTACTTCAGCCAAACCCTTGTAGACTATCAAAAAGTAAAGCACAGCAAAATGAGCAAGGTAACTTGATGAAAATGTTCCTTTTACTGCCTCCCTACCCCCTCAGCCTGTGCTCTGATTGAATAGGATTTTTCATATCTTCCTTTCTTCCACTTTAATCCCTTTGTTCTGCTTCTAACTCAGCCACATTCTATTTGGGATTTCTCAAGACCACCTCAACAGTCTATATCTTCCTGGCATACTTTTGCCACTGTATAATAAATATATCATTGGTATTCAGGTGTACATTCAACAGGCTAGGAATCTTGTTCTTTCTTGTTCGTTTAGCATTATTATTTGTTGCAGTGTAATAATAAAATCTCATGAAGTTTGAGTTTAAACTATCTGTATCAAATACTTGAAAACTACTCAAGTCTAAGCATAAATAATTTTGGTAATATTTTGCATTATTCCTAATGATCTGATAAAGAAATTTGTACCTTTAGTGATAATGAACACAAGCTGTCATATACTCTTTCCAGAACATGTATCTTCTTTCCTCTTAAGTGCTTCCAGTTGGAAAACTAACTTTTTTGAAGTAGGACTGTAGAATCAAAGCTTCTCTACTCCTTAGTCAAGCTGTTACACTGCATACTTTATTTAGAAATACTTGCATTATGAATTTAAAAGATACTTGCCAGTAGTTGGTGTGGCCACGTAGCTTGGACTCTAAATATTCCCCTCAGAGATAAATCAAGAGGCATCTTTGGAACAACGACCAGACACTTTTGTACTCTTTTCTTACACCTGACACTTGTATTGTCATTGATCTAAGTCAGTAGTGAACCAACTAGGGAAGGCACCTCCTGGACCTGTTGTTTGTGAGCAGAGAAGGACTGGCAGGTAAAGTGATGGTTGGGGGCCATCTTGAGTATGACAGTCACAAAATGACAGTTTTCAATTCTCAGAGGAGTAAGAAGTGGGAGGTAGCAGAACCGCTACCTTGAACTTTTGGAGGGCAGACTTTGGCCCGTTTAGGAGATAAGTTGACAGTCCTCCCTTGGGAGGCAGTCCTGAAGAGCAGAAGTCTGGACATTCTTCAAGAAGGAAATCTTAAAGGTGTGGGAGCAGGCTGCCCCTTGTGCTGTAAGGTGAGCTAATGGGAAGGAAGGCCAGCCTGACTGAACAAAGAGCATTGGCTAGAACTCAGAGATAAAGAAGGAGAGTTTATGACATTTGGAAGAGGGGCCAGGCAGCTCAGGAGAACTACAAGGACGTTGTGAGGTTTCACAGGATGAAAATAAGAATGGCCAAAGCCCAACTAGAGCTTAATCTGGCTATTGCCATAGAAGACAATAAAAAAAATGTTTCTATAAATCCATCAGCAACAAAAAGAGGGCTAAGGAGAATATCCATGCTTTATTGGATGGGGGGGAAACATAGGGACAAAGGATGAGGAAAAGGCTGAGGTATTTAGTGCTTTCTTTGCCTAAATCTTTAATAGTAAGATAAGTTATTCTTAGGGTACCCAGCCCCTGAGCTGGAAGACTGGAGCAGGTAGCAGAATGAAGCCCCCATAATCCAAGGGGAAATTGTCAGTGACCTGCTGCATCACTTAGACACACACAAGTCTACAGAGCCAGATGGGATATACATGAGGGTACTGAGGGAGCTGGCAGAAGTGCTCAGCAAGCCACTTTCCATCATTTATCAGCAGTCCTGGATAACCAGGGAGATCTCAGTTGACTGGAGGTGAGCGAATGTGACACCCATCCACAAGAAGGGCGGGAGTGAGGATCCAGGGAGCTGCAGGCCTGTTAGCCTGACCCAGGTGACCAGGAAGGTTATGGAGCAGATCACCTTGGGTGCCATCATAAGGCACATACAGGACAACCAGGGGACAGATGCTTCTGGCAGAGTTTGATTCTGATTATTTGTCTTTTTTTTCTCGTGTTCTGTGCATACAGACCTGAAAGATAAACCATCTTTAGAAAACTTCCAGTGGAGCATAGACCCAGGAGCTGACCTTTCACAGTACAAAATGGACATTACTGTGATTGATACAAAGGTGAACTTTTATAATAAGTCTGCATGTTCTATGATATTGAAAAAGTCTGCAAAGTAGTATTGTGAGCATTGTTTTGGGCAGACCAAACCTACTTTGTAACAAAATTCTGATTTCGGCTCATTTGATCTTTGTTCCCACTACAGTTATCCTAAAACATTTCCACTGTTTCGTTGTACTTCATAAACTCAGCAGGCAAATTCTCGGTATGAAAGTGGACAAATGGCTGTGAAAAAGAATTCTAATGAGGCTGTAAACTGCAGGAAAAAAAGTAAATCAGTGTCCAAAAAGAAGCCAGTAACTGCTTTGAAAGTATTTCAGATACACAGCACTGACACTGACTACATCAGTTGCTTCTGGGTGCAATTGTCGTGTTTGCTTCTTTTTTCTAGGGTGATCCTCAGACCAGAGTTGGAGGGGAAGTTGTTGATATGGATTGTACATATGTTAGTGACAGTGTGCTATTAAAAATGAAAAATCAAGAGCAAAATCAGGAAAGCAGTCCACGTAAGAGTTTTTTTTCCTCTTTTCTTCTCTTTGGTTTGCTTTTTTGTGGTATGGTGGGGTTTTGAGGAGTTTTGTTGGCGTTTTCTTGTTTGTTTTTTTTGAGGAGGAGGAGGAAAGAATAAAAGGGCATTTTTTCCCTGTATGGCTAGATAGTAGAAAATGGTTTGCAGTAAAAAAGTGGTGATGTATTTTTATAGGTAGAGAGATCAGTCTGTTTCCTATAGAATTGGTGGTGGGTTTTGAGGTTGGTTTTTTTTAACATAGGTTAAAAAAAAAGACAGAATTTGTGCTGAGAGAGCCAGTAGCTATTCCTTACAGTTCTTAAAGGGTAAAATACATAACCGTATGACAGTTCTGATCTCACCTGTAACAATTACTCTTGCAGCGAGCAGCTTTGAAAGTTTTGTATGTAGTCACATCAGACTTTGTATCGGAAGACAAATTGCATTTTTAATGACATATAAATACAACTAGTATGTTTAAAATAAATCCAAATGTGTTTATATCACTTTTAATGTGTGGTATGTGGTGAATCATGGCTGCAGGGCAGTGACTATTTCCTACCCACAAAAAGTATTTCCTTGTGCTTGGATAAGTCCATAATTACAAGAATAAAAATTTCACATATCCAGTATTAAGGTTAAAGGTACCTCACAGTGATTTAGCAGTTAATCAGATTTTAGAAATGGGATCCAAGGTATCAGAAAAATAAATTAGCATTGGCTACATTTGAAAGATTGACAGAGAAGTTGCAGGAAGAATAAAGGTATAGCTGGTTTTGAGTTAATTGGTACTGGACCAGGAAGTAAATGTTAATTCTTTTGATACACATTTAGTCAAAATTAAATTTCTTGACTAAAATCATTGAGACACTGATTTGGATGTTCTTTATGCTTTTAATAACAGGAGGAGAAATAACAGATATGTTTGATCGGACGACCCATGAAGAATATGAATCCTGCCTACCAGAAGATAGTCCTTCTGCATGTGATGAAAAAGAAACTCTTCATGATGAAGAGCAGGATAAGGGAATAACAGCAGCAAGCAAGAAACTAAAGAGTGGGATATAATTTGGTTATGTCTTTATTAGCTTACTTAAACTACAAGAGTTGAGTTGAAATCAGACTCTGTTCTTTAGGAACAAATATGCCAAATTAACTACTAGTTCTTTTTTCATAAATTCCTGGTAAACTTGATTACTTGTAAGGACATAACATAAAGCAATATGAAAATTTTTTTGGTAGTTCATTTATCACCACACAAATGTGGAATGTGTAGTAGAAGTTGGCACAGCAGCAGAACACCAAAGTGGCTCTTAAAAGAAACACCAGTTTTCGGCTACATTTATTTACTTCCTTTCTTCTTGCTATTCTAGGCTCTATTGAAGATTTTACAGTATTTTGTGTTTTAAGCAGCCTTTCCTTTGGCTTTCTTCTTGTCTTTTTTGCTTGTCTCACTGCTGTTTTCCTTCTGATCCAGTAATGCTTTTTGATTGCTGGTTCTATCAATTCTGTAGTATTTTTAGTATCTATTTGAATCTGTTGTCTCAGACTGAAATGTACATGGCATTTTTATATTTCTTACCAGTTGGTTAATAATTTTACAGAAGTTTCTCCAGTCATTCTGTTAACCTTATATTTTGTTTTGCATGTATGTTTACAGAACATGAGGATAAACAAGATAAAGCCAAGCAGAAAGCTTTTGTGGAGCCTTATTTCAAAAGTGATGAGAGGTAATTTTGTTTATTCTGTATGGGCATTTTAAGGCTCTTTGTATCTTCCCTATAGGGAACTTGTTCCTCCATAAAATAAACGTCTTTGTGTGTAGCAGACTAGCAGTTGAAGATGCAGAGGTAGAAGATCTACTACATTAGATAAAAGACTTTAGATAAAAACTGGGCTAGGGGAAGAAAATGTTGAGATGCCTATCACATTTGCTGAAGAGAAGGGATTGCCTCTTCTGCTTTTTATAATTTTAGTGAATGCAGTGTTTTGTAATCCATGTGGTTTCTTACAGGCATGTGGTCATGCCTGAGTTTATGAGCCAAGAACCTATGGGCTGCTTGTACAAATGAAAACCTTTCCTTCTCTGGTATTTTTTCCCCTTGCTCTAGGCAATAAATGGTGTTCAACAATTGCACTTCTTAGTGCCTCCTCTGTTGCCTTCCAGTATAATCATAATTGGAAGTCTGAATCTTCATTTCCTAATGATCCCAGGCCCTTCAGTTAGCTTATATTTTACCTCAGTGCATGTTTTCTTTGTAGTGGAAAACTTGTTTAGTGTTTTGAGAGCAATTAGGTTGAAAAGAGCCTACTGATCTTGAACTCCAACATATATTCCTCTCATGGAAATCATTGGAAGCACAACTCTGTCTTAGACAAAAATAAATATTCTGTAGAAGATCTATATTTGAATAATTTCTATATAGTAATTGCTTTTACACTGTGAAAAGCTGTAATAATGAGACACACATCTCTGGTTATGTAAAAGTTCATATTACATTTGAAAACTGTTTCATTTATAAAAATAGCCCTATTCAGCTATGAAAGGCAGGATGATTTGTGTTTTGTAGGCATTTTCTGATTTATTTTTTTAACTTGACTGTCCATCGTGTTCTGAAAAATGAAAATTTCCAGTCAAGTAGAAGAAATAAAAGTACTATCATGCGAAAACATTTTTGTTTTTCAGAAAGAATACTGTGTTAGATTTTCCTCATATTGAGGTTATTCGAAAAAAAGAAGAAAGAAGAAAATTACTTGGCCACACTTGTAAGGAATGTGAAATAGTAAGTAGTGCTTTAAAATTTGTCAGTCTTCCATTCTCCTAACTCAGGCAGTAGCTAGGTGCTGAAGTGCTTTTTTTAATTATTAATCTGGTTGCATCATCATCATTACCTACAGTAGCAGGGAAGTAAATGTTTACCAAAGCTGGATAACCAAGTTTGCAGGTGGTTGGTTTGTTTGTTTTTAGTGTAGTAGCTGCATATAGCATGGGAAGTCTTGGGTTTGATTTTTTTCTGTATGATAGAAGAGCTTCTTACATCGTGGTTCCAGTAAGATTACTGCTAATAAAAAACACATTAGCTGGTCAAAGAGCAATTACAGGTTTCCAAACTTTAGATCAAAAGCTCTACTGAACTTTACAGGTGCTGGAATAAATAAGTTCTATATCCTGTTGTACCTTAATATAGAGAGACAGATCTTGGTTTGGTTTGGTTGATTTTTTTCTGGGTTAGTTTTTTCAGATCATTGCACCAACATAGGTGACAATGTGTATATTTGTGCAAATGCATGCAAAAATGTTTAAAGTTACTTGTTTAAAATACTTGTTTAAAAAGTATGAAATTTTAGGTTTCACATTACATATTTTTTCCTTCCTTTCTATTTATTAAACTGCTTTCAGATCCGTGGTGTAGAGATAAAATATTGACATAATTACATGTGTAATAAGAACATACTTTACTTGGCCATTAATGGACTTTGTGATCTAATAAATGACGACTCAGCAGAAGTGTGGATTAATGATTGAACAATGGTGAATTTTCTGGAATCTTTTCACTTAATTTCCACATGTGTATAGAACCAACATTTTCCATAGATTCTCCTGCTATTCACTTTATAGTGAAGTCCCATTTACTTAGCTGAAGAAATTTATTAGAGTATGTTTTTAAAGAAAACATTTTCTGAAAAATAGTTTTGGTAAAACTAATTAAATACAAATATTTAATTTTTACAGTCAACTATAAATACCTTTTTAAAAAATACGTTTGATTTAAAGAGTTTGAAAGAAAACAAACAAACCCCCCAGTCCTCAATCTGTTTCATTGTTCCAGAGCCATGTCTTAAGCAGTTTAATTTCCTGTTTCTGTAAGCTACAGATCATCCCTCTGCCAATTCAGTTCTTGTTACTTTCTCTCAAGTTAGAGTGCTAACTATGCTGTCTGGAAACATTCACAGCTCCAGTTTTGTAACAGTAGGTTTCTACATTAAATGCTAGGAAAGTTTGGGTTTGTTGTTGGTTTTGGCTTTTTTGGGCTTTTTTTTTAAGTCTACATCATTCAAGATTAATGTCTTGGAATGTGTGGAATGCTTGGCTGTGTCATTGCACAATAATAAAACTAGCTTTGAATTAAATGCCTGTGGAAGAAGGGAGTATTGGATAAAGCATAAATGATGCTTTAGAAAAATCTTGGCTTGCTGATTAGCCATATGGGTTTGAAAAGCTTCCAGAATCTAGGGGAATATTTAGGGAGGGGCTAGAGATGAGTAAATTGTTGCTGGCTCTGTACTGCAAGTGGTGTGAGTGGGGTCAGTTACGGTCACTCTGAGAAGACCTGAGATTTAACTTCTGCATGTGCCACAGCAGGCTGATATTAAAGTCCTTTATAAGTGCTTATCTTAAAGCTTTGTGGAAGCATCTCATTCACTTTACAGTGTAGAACTTTTGATAAGAAGTCTTGTTTTGTTTTTTTATGACCTTGCGATGCTATCAGAGAAAGATTGTCGGCAGAAGTTACTGGTAGCTTGTAAAAGTAACATTTGTTAGTGCGGTTATTAAGTGTAGCTACACTTGGATGAGTAGGATAACCAGTTAGATGTTTTTATATGCATTTAGATTACAGAAATTATTCTGTAAGTTTTTGCTAAACTAATGGGAGGAGCATTTTTAGGGTTTGTTCTCTTTCTGAGACTGCAAATTGTAGAGTTCTATGAACAATTATTTTTCAGGGAAAACAGGATGAGATTGCAGTATCTTCACACACAGAAAAGCCTAGCTCAAATGTTTTGTGTGGATTAAAAATGCTGTGGACAGTGAGATCAATCTAGAAAACAGCTGAGAGTTCTTTTTGCTGTTTAGCTGACATACATAACTCTCATTCTCTGTCAATTCTAATAGATTTCGAAACAAGCCAAAGAAGAAAAGTTTCTTTCTAATTTATTTTTAAAACACACTTATCTTGATTTTTGTTTGTTCTTATTTTCTGTTTCTACTAAACTGTACTTTATTTTTCATTGTTGGATCTATAATTATTCCTTACTAATCATTTTTTTTTTAACTTAAATGCAACATGCTACAAACTTTTAGTAGATCAATTTCTAAAATTTCAGGCTATTTACAGGACAAAATAAGGAGCACTGCTAATTATCCCTAAATAAAACTCAGCAGTATTTGTCTTACACAGCCATTGTAGAATTCTTGTAGTTAATTTTGTTGTTCTTAACTTTTGCCAGTAAAAATTGAAGTGTACTAGATTGCCTGTTCCTCCTCTTTCATTAGTCTCTAGGTCTTTAACCAAGTGACACGGACAGCTTTCCAGCTGGGTCTCTGAAGTCCAGTTGCATGAGTGACCCGACTCTGTCTGACTCAGTCCCTGAGCTACTGATGATGCCCACTAATGATGACACCCTACTGATGACACTCACTTACGTTCTGGTCTTGGCACGTGTTTTTTCCAGTTTAAGGGAACATCGGATAACAATTGAATCTTAACGTTCTTGGCCAGGAGATCCACATGTTACTAGATCAGACTCCTGTACTGATAAGGGCTTTGAGAGCAAAACATGTTCTGGTGGCACACTGTAAAATGGCACGAAGTCTGAATTGATGTGGGGAGGGGAGAGGCTGTACCTGTTTCAAGCAGAGCTGCAGTTCCCACAGACTAGAGAGTTACAAAATGAAGCAAGGCTTTCCTTCCTAGTTCGTGCAGTTTTGACACTGATATTTTCAGAGCCGCGATTGCTCTTTTCTAGAGTTTTTTTCTCATGAGTTTTCTTGAGGAGGATTTTTATGCCTTAATATTTTGTCTGTGATTTAGAGGGGGGAAAAAAGGAATTTATTAGCATACTTTACAATTCCAAGTAGGTTTTCGGAAATTCTACCAATAGCTGGGCACATGAAATAATCTCTGTGGACAGAGGTATCCTGTTCTTTTCCTGATTTCCCTAGTCTAGGTCACTTTCCATCTGATTGAATGAGTTATAAACCTTAATTTGCCTTTTTGAATTGTAACACTGTCATTTCAGTAGAAGTGTTTTACCACTTTCACAAGGTTTCTTGTGTGGCTGTGACTGTTGGCTTGCCACTTGAATCAAACAATGCATTCACTTCGAAAATATTTTGACCTTCTATGTGCTCTAAGGGCCAGATTTGTATTTGTAGGAGATACAACTAGAATTACAAATTAAAACAGTAGAAAACTGTGTGGGAAAAAATGCACTCTAACTTTCTATGATGCTACTCAGGGGAACACTCAGCAAAAAGGTTCGGAGAGTGTATATACTTCTCTCATTGCAGCCCCCAGTACAGCTGACAGGGACAAGAGAGTATAGCAAATTTACTATACAGAATGCTCAGCTGGCAGATAGTTTGTGCAGTCCCAGAGTCAGTCAGCTACTTAAACGAGCTCTTTATTTACTTCTAATTTGAGGGTAAGTAGGAAGCATTTTGACTTAGGTTTGCTGTTACTACTTTGCTGTAAATTTGGACACTGGAAGTAATTCTGCAATATGGGATTTGTAGTGTGGGGTTTTTTCCCTTTTTTAATTTCATTTGTAAATGCAAGCTGACACTTAATAAATTTTAAAATTCCAATCTCTTTCAACACCTGCGCTACTTAGCTTTGTAAAATCAGTCAGTAAACTGTTGACATAAGTAATTTTACACATGCCTAAACCTTGTTACCTGTGGTATGTTAAAACATAGAAGGTTAACAAATTTGCCACCATAAAGTTATACTTAGTCTGTAAATTCAGTAAGCTTTTAGGATAATTGCCAGCTGTTTGTCACTTGGATAACAAATCTCTACTCTTGGCTGTCCTCACCATTGTTTTTAGATAACTCTGTTAATAAACACAGTGATTGATAATGTCAATTGTGTAAAGCAGTTGCTTTATTATGTATGAATTTGTTAACTAGGATTTTTTTTTCCCTCCTTTTACATTCAGTATTATGCAGACATTCCAGAAGAAGAGAGAGAGAAGAAACTAGCTTCCTGTTCAAGACACAGATTTCGCTACATTCCTCCAAATACTCCTGAAAATTTCTGGGAGGTTGGATTTCCTTCCACCCAAACCTGTGTGGAAAGAGGTGTGTGCAAAAAAAAACTTGAAAAGCACTTTTTAAAGCTGATTTCCGCCCCCCGCCACACCCCTGGAAATTCTCTCTAGTTCATATAGCAGCCTTTCTCACCCAGTCTTGTTGAGGTCTGTTTATCAGCAGCTATTATTTTTAATAAATATTGTCTTGTTTTAGCAGTTCCTGTACTACTAAAAAAGGAATATAAGGAGAATTTCTTAGAGCCTAGATAGAGAAGGCAGAAATAATTGGGATTTTCATAGAACTGAATTTAAACCCTACATATTTTGACCCTAAGCAAGAATTGGATTTTCAGAGGCAAAAGCCAAGAGATTGTACTTGCTTAGGAGAGGCAGGCAGCACTATTGATGTCCTTTGTCAGTGTTTTTAGAGCTTCATAATACCAGGTGAATATGGAAATGTTGCAGGTAAGATGTAGTTAAACAGTTTTTAATACATATACCCTGCTCGTTAGTGACAATGAAAAGATGTGGTGTTCGGTTTTGGAGTTTTTTTAAGTCATCTTCACATAGAAGTTTGTTCTTTATAAATAATTTTCCAAAATCTTGAGCCTGGTATAAAAATGAGTTTTTACTAATTATGTTAAAATACAATGAGTTTGTAGTGTACTTTATGTACAGTTCTTCAGAAGTGCTGAAATGCTGGGGTGAGGAGCCCTATAGGAATTCTCTGAGTTACTTATATCTTTACTTTTGCATTAGCTGTGAAACATTAATCTTTGCTTTTATCTGTTCTTGTAACAGTGTCCGGTGAGGCATAAGAAAATGTAGCCAGAGTTGTGTATGTGTATTGTGTGATAGTGTTGCACTATCATCCTTAATCTTTCAGAGCAGGGAGCCTTGATTTTTATGGACTATATAACTTGTTACTACCCATTTGGAATGTGCTTGCAGCCTCATTAAAAATTAGCTTCTTGGCTGTCTCCTTGTTCTGCTGGAGAAAGAGCTGTTCAGTTGTTAATGGTCCTCAACAGCATATCAGAGGCAGACTTTAGATCAACCCTCCCTTGGAAAAGAAAATATTTTATAGCAGTGCAGGAAGAGAACTAAAACATTAGAGAGAGTTCTCACGATGAGCAATTGCTGCTGCCACTCCAAAGTGGTGGGGTACAACATAGGTATTTTCTACTTCTTACTGGTATCTTGAACCATCTGTTTGTGTTGGGGTTTTTTTTAAATAACTGAGTTGCATAGACAGAATTTTCCAACTATGAAGTAGGAATCTACTACTCTCACTTTGTTGGATGTTGCTGCTGATAAACTGTAAGGAATTGACAAAAGCCAGGTGCTGAAACTGACTTGCATAAAATGTCTGTTCACTGTCAGTGTTAGCTAAGTCGAGCATGTTATAGAAATTTTCTATACACTTTTCTTATCAGAGAGCTTTCAAGGTGTGTTTGATCCATAGGTTCATGTTTGGCTTTTTCCAGTCTTTAATAAATCCCGCTGCTCTTAAAACAGAGGGAGGTACTGTTTAAACCCACAAAGCACATGTGCCTGAAGTTTCCTCTGTATGACTAGGATTTACATTTTTTAAAGTGATTTTTATTAGTCAACTGAATTAACAGTACTTGCATACTTTGTTGCTCTTACATAAAATCATCAGTAGAAAGAAAATGAGAAGTGCAGTTTTGTTTTGAATAGATGAACAATTTGTGGTTTCCATTCTTTTCTTCATTGTCAACTGTCTGTATTGCACTGTGCAGTCACCTTCTAGAAAGAAGCTGTGTGTTTTAATGAATGATATTTGCACCCTGGGATCTCAAAACTTTTATGTGGAGTCAGAACTAGTTGCCCCAAAAGGACAAAAAAAATTACAAGTTATTTTTTGAGGATAAACACAAATTAAAGCTAAAGTTATGCCTGTTTTCATATTATATTTCTTACCTCAGATTTATTCTTTTAAGGCTACATTAAAGAGGATCTTGCTCCCTGTCAACGTCCAAAAAGGCGGCAGCCTTATGCTGTAATGTTTTCTCCAAAAGGCAAAGAGCAGAAGACATAAAGGATGGGGAAGTCAGGAGTGCCAGCCTGAAGGGTATCTTTCCTGTCCGTAGATATTTATAGTTAATATAAACTTGAAATAAAGAACTGTGTTTCCCACAATGATAGATAAATCGTTTAATTGAATGTGTAAATGTTATAAAATTCATTTGGAAGTCTGCTGTACCAGGAAACAAAACTATTTAATGTATGTTTGTTTCATATTGTGTTAATACATTTTGTATTCATTTTTGCACCTGTCAGACAAGTCTCCTACCTTTTTTTTTCTCTAAGGCCAGCAGCTGAAATTCCAGCAATTCCTGTCTAAACTTTGTGTCAGTGAGTAACTGCTTTGAAGTCACTGAAGTCAGTTGTTCTTGCAAGGGTAAATGTCTGTCAATGGGAAGAGAAATGGCAGTTTTCTAGGGTGCTTTTATTTTGCACTGGATTTTCTTGTATTTCTTTTCTCTTGTTGCAATAATGGTTATATCTACTTGGAATAAAGCTGTATTAAATATGAACTATATCTACTGTTCATAGTTTGGAGGTGTGAAAACCAGGAAGTCTAAGTGTCTTCCTTAAATGCTGGTGTTAAATGTATAGCACCATGTTTTCCTCAGTGTTTAAATTAGAATATAGAGTATTCCTTTTATATTTCCTTGAAATCTCTTTGCATATATGCGTCTCAGTTATTGATAGAGATAAGCCTTGTTAGCTCTAGATATGGGTGACAGCTCTGCCCAGAGTTCTCCTAGTGGACAGCAATAGTCATCACCTAGATTACAAAGGGTATTCCAGAGATATTTTAAATTAATCTTTTGTGGCTGGGGATATAGTTCCATAGTTGCATTTGGAAAGTAAGATCATACAGTATCACAAAGGCAGGGTAATACCTACATAGGTAGGCAAGCCAAAGATCGCCATAAGATCCTTAGGAGTAAAGAAGCTACAATCAGAGTTGGGTTCAACCAGTGAGAGCTCTTTTAAAAAGAGATAATAAAGCAAGCAACTATTGAAATGCCTTAAGTGAAAAAAAAAAATAATAGAAAGTACGGATACGTCTGGGGGTTTATCTGTATATATTTATATATAAAAATGTATCTGTAATTTCTATTCTTGTACTTTATGTGTATGTATAAAAAAGTATGCATTTAAAAACTTGGTGGATAAGACCATTTAAATTCAGCTGTATTTATATAGGGACGGTGGCAGGTTCTGGTGGTGGAGAGGTTATAGCATAGGCCCACAAAGAAAACGAAAACAAATGTGATCAATTTAACTGTAACACTAAGTGACACAAAATCTTTTTATGTTGAAATTACAGGCCTTGCAGAAAAGTAGAAGAAGGTATAACAGTAGACACTGTCTCCATCCTACCTGCTAAGTTGATTTACTTTAACATTTCACAGGCTATATCCTAAGGAATGCCAAAGGCATAAAGCCAAATAACAACGAAAGTCTTTATTCATTCCCATATATACTAACACTGACTAACATTGCTGACAATAAATGTTTTACAGCACTGTAAAATCATTTCTTGGAGCAGGCAGTCAAAGAACCCATGCCAACATAAGTCTGGTTTCCTGAATTTTTTATTTTTTAATTCAAAAAAATTAACAAGTGCTGCCAAAAAGTGAAAATCTTGCAGGTGTCTTGAAAATTGTTTTAAGACAACTATTATGTGCTCTGACTAAATATTTATCCATTAAAAAAGAAGTTTTTAACAAGAAGAGTAGGGTCAGACTTTAACTAGGGAGAACCTTTACACAGTAGAAGCTATGTCCACGAAGAGAAAAGTGGAACCACATTGTAACTTATCAAATGTAAATTTTTCTATGAAGTAGGCTGTTTGAGAAAGTTTCTGAGAGAAATAACTATAAATCCTATTTTATGAACTATCAGAACAGACTTTATCAGTGAAAGTGAAAGGTAAAGTAAAAGATCAAACAATAATGGGAACATATAAATGTAAGATGACAAGAAAAATTGAGACTTTTTCAGCGATCTCCATTATGGAAGTGCCTGGGAGCCTTTCTTTGCAGGGTGGGTGAGCAGAGCTGTTGGGAGCTGAAAGGGCAGAAAAGGTCAATGACGTGGGTGTTGGCAAGCGGACAAGATTGGAGCCTGCTCCCATGGATTGGAAGGTGAGAGAAGAAACTGCTAAATCCCTCACTGTAGCATGGAACCTGACACTCAAACCAGCTGTGGTGGTCGAGGAGAACAAAGCAACAATCTGCCTTGAGGCTTTAAAAAAGCCTCCAAGTAGATCAGTAGGGCTGCAGCATGATGAGTTTTATGGAGTCATGGGAACTGGGCTAATTGATAGGAGTATAATGAACAAGATTTTCAGACTTTTGGATAAATACAATGTGAAAAGATGATACTTATTAAAGGTGCTGTTCTGATGGCCTTTTAGATACTCTGAAGGTGTCAAAGTGTGATTTTATCAGACAGCTCACAGTAGAACTAACTTGTCATGGTGCAAAAGTTCTCTCCTAGAAGATGCCTGTTTAAAGGTTCATAAGAAATTACAGTGGGGTTCTGCTAGGTCCCATTTTATTCAGCTTATTTGTGTTTTGAGAAAGGGTGGAGGGAGAAGTCTGTTAAATTACTCACTTGAGCAAGTGGAACTGGGATATAGAAGAGGGGGGAATTTGCAGAGTAGAACTGCTTCACACACAAGAAGGGATGTGATGGGTGCTGATAAAGTCATGAAGTGTGAAAATAGCAAGGACTGCTCTCCAAGGGCAGCAGGTTTAATTACAAGAAAAAAGGAGCAGATAGTGTCTGTGAGGATATTACTACTCCACTAGAGGACAGTAAGGAACTGCTTTTGAGCTTACAACAGTGTAAGAATTACCCTTTCCTTACCCTTGGATAGTTGGCCAATATTTTAAGACTTCAGTTGATTTTAAAATTGTAGATTTCTTGCCTAGCTCTTCTAATGCCAGAAAAACTATTTCACTTCATCTTGAAAAGCAAGAGATCAATTGTAAAAATAGAGAAACAAGAATAGAAACAGACTATGATTTCTCCTCCAAAAATAAGAATAAAGAAATATTCTGCTTAGACCAGAAGTCTAAGCAACCTTTGTGTACCAAAAAGATTACTGAAATTTATAAATTCCAAAAATTTAGTTAAATATTTTTATTTGCAGAAGTTTCTAATTATGACTTACCTGTATTTTTAGCACAGTCTTGGAATAATACATACCTTTTGCCCAGAAGGAATGGAAAAAAAAAGGGGGCCAATCAGACCCAGCAAGGAAAGTCTGCTAAAAAAATAGCTTTAAATATTGTTACATTTATATATATTGACTGTCTTGGTCTTCTTTATGGCTTGGCAGCACATTGTAATTGCAGTCAGCTGCACTATCAGAGGAGTGGACTGTGTTCTTTGAGATTTGTGGGGTTTTCCACATCTGTTGGATAAAAACCGTAAGATGAAGTAGGTTTCTATCTTTGGAGGAGGTCAGGATTAAAACCAGTGTTTGTGAGCCAAATATTCAATGGCTTCTTACCTGAAAGCATTACTCAGAAGTTGAGAGAGTGAGAGAAATTTCTTTGGGTGTCTTGAAGTATGAGCATCCACGTGGGAATCTCCGAATAGCAGTGCCTGTTGGGTCATGCATCCACCACCTGGCAGAACAGCCAGGATACCCACAGATGTCTTCTAGTTTCCTGTCCTTGTCTGTGACTACATCTTAGGATTCGTGCTGCCTCTTCTCATTTTATGAGACAAGGGAAAAGTTAATGATCAATGCTAGGATTTGTGCATCTTGCAGTTATGTAAATAAATACTGATACAATATTAGCTATGACTGGAAGAGCTTGAAGACTTGACGTTCATGTAGTAAGAACCCCCAGTAATATCTTGGAACTCATGCACTCGACATCATCGAAAACAACGCTCACTGGAATGGGTTGCAGGCTGGGAATGGGCTTCTGAAAGTCAGTTTTTCTGAACTCAGATCAAGGTAAACCTCTCGGGATCCAGCTGAGCTTATGGCCTACTGTAGTACAGCACATTCCTAGTGATTCTTAGCACATATTCCAGCCTGGAACATTCAGACACTGGTGTAGACCCAACAATTGTACAACTTCTAGTTGGCAGCCTAGTGTCATTCCCAAAAACATAAAGATGGCAAAGTCATTGCTTTAGCTCTTCCAAAGTGTTATCTGTCTATTCTGCAAACAATCTCAGCCTGAGAAGGAAGCCTTTGATCAAAAAAATGGTTTTTTTAGGCTGCTTGGAGCACTGTAGTCAGATTGTTGGTAAAATGTCCACAGGCAAGCTGTGTTTCCTGCGCTGCCTATGAGGCCAACTTGGTTGTTAGTTGCTTTTAATTAGTTGTGCTTTTGAACTTTGCCTTTCTCATGCAGAAAGGATGAATGCCTTGTCTCTAATGAAGCAGGAGGAAAACTGTCTGTTTGCTGATAATTAGAAACTCCTGTTAAAAGAAAAAAAAGAAAAATAATACATAAGCAGAAAAATCATAGGCCGGGGAAGAGCAGAGGAAGGAGCAGAAGAGGGTGATGAGGTTCTTGTTCGTGGTACATCATGGGGTATCAGTGGACTCTTGTTTTTAGGACTAATAAACATCAGCCCTGATCCTCAAGGGAAGGGGTTTGCCATGTTCAAATAAATCAGTTGCGGCGCATGTGGAAGAAGAAGCTGACACTGCCTTTGTATTGTGCGTTGTAGTGTGGAGAGACTTCTTGGTCTGAACATAGTCTGTCTTTGCTGTGTTCCTGCACAGAGCATAAAGTTTCCAGGAGTGTTCTCTGTGTACAACTATGAGCACCTAACTATGAAGTAAAGGGAGCAAGACACTGCAGAAATAAGCCCAAGGCTTACCTCATTGGAAGATGGACCGTGCTTACCTTAGGCTTACTTTCTTTGGATAAAAACTGAAATGTGAGTGTTCTCCTCAGAATTCATCTTGCTTCTTCAGTCTGTGCATTGCAATCTGTATTCCTGCATGTCAGCATATAAAAAAATTACGTGCTGTAGATGATATAAACAGCGTTGTCCTCTGTGAATTATTTTACAGGTTACAAAGTGATGGGTCAGCACAGGTTGGGTTGTTGTGTCTTAGAACAAGGATGTACTCTAAAAATATGCAATTCCTTTTGATCGTCAAGTTCAAAATTATGATTCCTCTAAATATACATAAATCTCCCCTCAATGGACATATTAATATGAGATTTTTTTCTGAATTACAATTGTCTTCTGTCTCACCTCGCTCTTTTAAGAGCTACTTCTCTTTAAAGTATTTTTTAGGATACATATGTGGCTAGACATTTGGCAGCCTGGGCACAGTGCCTGAGGTGCAAGCATCATGGCAGCAGAGCCAGGTGGACTTCCAGGGGTGTGGGAGAAGTTGCTGTATCACGTTCATTGTGAAGAGAGGCACTGGGAGCCTCCAGTCAAGGGCAGCGAAGTCTGTCTCCCACACTTAGCAATGGTGGGAGATAACCTTGCCCAGCAGGAACTTTGAGAAGGACATTTGAAGACCGCTTGTCCTTGGGTGGCTTTTGTCTGCATTCCAGCTGCACCCATGAACAAGGCTTATCAGTCTCATTTACAGCCAAGGCTCCTGTTTAGCATCTTGTTAGGAAAACTAGTTGGAGCTTAAGGTCAACATGGGAGAAAGGTTTTTTCATTACAGATGGGAAAGCTGATTTAAGCTAAAAGCAAGTATTTATTGGGAAGGCATCCTCAAACTAGAATATATTACCAAATCAGGGCAGTACCATTTGGTACATACTTTCTACACTGGTAAGTGACTACACTTGGCACTAACCAATGCACCAACAAAGTTTTAAGTACAAACTGGTGACATACATGACATATTCGGACAAGAAAAGTGAGGAAAATATCCCCAGAAACAATTGCAGGACGAGTTCCATGTCTACATCTATTCCACACCATTTCTTCTACAAAGATATTACACCCATGATGATGCACATTAATATATTTCAGGTACTGTACCAGAATAAATACAATATTAACAACAATTTGGAAATAGAGAGGATCTCCCTTTCCCCCCATTTCTTATTTCTGAGTGGTCTACTCAAGACTTTAAACTTCAAAGTAGAGATCAGTTAGATTTTTTGTTTAGGTCACTAATTTTAACAACTGTTTTGAATTAATTTATTTTTCAGTTACTTAATACCTTACTTGGCACGGTTCCTACTTAAGACAACAATTTCATGTGGAGAATGCTTTAAGAAAAAAAATGTAGTGATAGAAAGGACAAAACCTTTACATGCCTGTATTCCAAAGCCAGTAGGAATAGACAGGAGACAGTGCTGTGGATCAGACACACATGAAACAAGAAGCAGAGGAGACAAAATTCAGATCTAGTCGTCAGCTCAAACCCACATGGTGATAAAAGCCACTCAATTCCCTCCCAGTCAAAATTACCAACTCTATGAGTCTTTTTAGAGCAGTTTTAAATAAAATGAGAATAAAATAAGGCTAGATAAGAAAGAAATAACAATTTAGGGGCCTTTAGGAATATGTTTTGTGTGCTTTACTTGTGCCCTTGGGTAAATCAGTTGTGGGAAAAGATAAAGAGATTAAATACAGTCTTTGAAATTACATTCCTAATGACTCACCATTTCAGAAAGCTTGGGAATTTAAGCTGCAATTGAAAAGAAGCATAAAATGGAAAAAAGCTAACATTATCTTGGCTAATGTGTATCAGATAATGAGTTGATACTCTTTTAATGTTGAACAGATGTCCTAGAAGAGGCAAATGTTTTAATTCAAATTTTCTTTTACTTAAGCTAGTTTGCAAAAATACAGGTAGTCTCTCACGCAAATGTAAAGATGAATATAATTAGAACCAAGACACTAATAGTTGCAAAGTAGAAAATCTAATTTTTTATTTCTATTCCATGGAAATACCCTACATCTCAAATGGTAGTAGTCTTCCACTTGGAACAAAATGGCAAAATTTTCTGTTAAATTAAATCTAAAATAATTGGGTTTGAAATATTAGACTTCTTGAAGTATTTTACTGCCCTAGCAATTGAGCTTATACCATTACTGTCAAATTAATAGAAGCAGGCAAGAAACTCAAACTCATCACGACAACCCTCTCTGGAATCACTGTGCTCTTTATATGTGTTTCTAAAGTGTTTTGCTTGCTGGATATGAAATGAATACTTTCCAGCTTGCTAGCCTGCCAAGCGGACTCTATTAATTGCTAATAGATCATTAAATGCTTGGCAAACCATTCAGAGAAACCAATGCGACTTTTGAAGTTTAATCCTAATAATTTGACACTTAAGCAAGGAAAAAAAGAAATGTAAAAAGTTGCAAAGAATAGTTTTTAACCATACTTCCCTCTATTTCTTTTTTGGTTGGTAATAGAGAAGCACATGAAATCACTGAAAATATGATTCTCTTCTTCTCAAACCTGCATTGGAAAAGTTTGGTGGGGGGTGTCAGAAAGCCTTTTTTTATTCCTCAGCCTCTGAGTATTGACAGAGAATATTTTCTTAGCAATCCTCGAAAAGTATTATGCATTCCCAATAAAGGAATTGCATTTATGTCTCATCTGCTCCATCTTCTGCTGTGGTTAATGGAGAGCATCGAGCCAGGGAGGTCTGGGATTAGTGGTAGTTACTGGTAAAGCCCCTCCACAACTGCACTCACCAAGACTTTGTTAAGGCTCTTCTCCACCCTAAGGATAAGCAAAGGAGGTTTATGTGAAACTTTTGTCAAGACATTAAATGACCACGTTGCTCTGATATAGTATTGTGGAAATATATATAGAAATATATGACTTATTTCGTAAGTCATTAAATGTGATCAATATTTCTTTTTAAAAAAGACAGCTATGTGCTGTGGAGACTGGTGGTCTCCACGCTGTGCCAGCTCTTTAAAGTTACTGCATGTATGATCTTCTCACAGAACTGGGTTCATTTATAAAAAGGCATTTATGTTAAAGCAAATCTGAACTGGCACTGAAACAACTGCTATTAAAATATATTTCCCTTTGCAATGTCCGCAATTTCCAACTCAGTATATATAAAAATAGATCTCATGGGCTTTGTCAGAAGAAAACTTCTGCAGAATCTGCTTATCCTAGGACTGACCTGGGAAGGACATGAGAATAGGAACAGTAAGATTTAAGACTTTTTTTATCCAGAGAGACTACAAATTATTATTCCAAATGGGTCTGTAGACTTGACATGACCTATTCTAGGGACTCTCACCCAAGTCCCCAAAACCCGTGGCTGCTCATTTACACCCAGCAAAGACACCCACGAGCTGTAGCACACACTGAGCCATTCTAGAAGGAACTGCCTTCAACATGCAGTTATGAGACTCACAGGAGACTCCCAAAACCAAACATTTCTTCTCTCTGCCAATCTAATTTGCTACCTAGAGGCAGCACCCTGCTAGAGTCTGCTCAACTCTTCCAAGTTCTAGATGTACATCCCTTTCCAGGAACAAAACTGATGCTTCCCTGCCAAGGGGCATCACCTGCATTCCTGCTCATAAAATATTTTCCCTTACAGTCCCCCATCTCTCTCACAATTCTGGAATCAGGCTTTCAGTTCCAACTAACTTTAAGTGTTTTGAAAAGGGGATCATATTTCAAAGGGCGAGAGATTCAAGACGCTCTAAAATGTGATGGAGTTCAGCAATCAGGAAACAAGGTGCTGTAATTCACATCCCATTGCAGAAAGCTCCGATATAGGTTGGGGCACTGGCAGAGGACAACTCATGTGGAGGGAGTTTTGTGTCAAAATATTCCATTTTCTCAAAAAGCATGCTAACATTAGGATGGTCCAAGACCATTTTGTCAGATCCTGGTCTACTCTACAGCCACTTTCAAAACTCACCCATCTGTATTAACCTACTCTAGTGGCTTTTCTTGTGGCATCATGCAACTGGTGGCTGTTGAATCAAATATTTCAAATTGCTTTACTGTATTTTAAATCCTATCACCTCTTTTTCTGTGTTTTTTTAGCACTCAGACAAAAGGAACTGCAGCTTTTTTATAGATTTATGCTATGTAGTAGTCAAGAATAAATCATGCAAGTGGAAAAATATCAAGGACAGAGTGTGGAAAAATATCAAGGACAGATGTAGAAAAATAAAATAATGTGATTATGTGTGTGGCTGCTGTCTCTGCAGTCCTCAAGCAGAATATCTGCTGCTCTGCACATCTCTCATTTTTTTGAAAGCTAAAAATAATCAACATCATAAAAGACCTGCTATTCCTTGGCCATGGCTGAAGCCAAAGGGAAGAATTTTTCAGGGAGGATTTCCGAGCTCCCACTCACTAGGCTATTCAATTTTTTAAGGCTTTGGGATGATACAGACTCATTTATTGCTCAGAAGTGGCCTACATGTAACTTGATATCAAGGAGGTTTGATGAATTTTCAACATGTGAAATTCTGGTATTTTCCTGGCCTACAGACAGCACTTTGAGATCTTCTTCTTTCACTACTTATGTGTGTGCAGTTAGGTATTTTAGTTGTGTTTTCAGACCATTCTTCTCTCCCATTTTCCTTGCTGCAATGCCTTTGAGGGCCCTGATCTCACCACCAAGCCCACAGCTGTTGTATCAACAAAGCTGCAGCCCCTAAAATCCAAAGATTGTGTAAGTTTTTGCTTTTACTTAAGCAAAGCTTTCAAAGTAAACTGAGAGGGCAAAAAGGTTTTTGTATGTCAGACGTAGTGTTGTTATGTGACAAAAGGTAGGGAGACCCTTATAACCTCACTGGGGACATGACCCCAGAGAATGTGACATCCATCAGGGCGAGACAAGAGGAGAGGCTCACCTGAGGGTTAGGCACTTTATGGGGTGCAGGGGAACAATATCTTGGGATAGAACAAACTTAGAGGATGCTATGGGGGGGGGGAATCAAAAATGGCAAAAGGGAGGGATCATGGTGGTTTGGAGAATAATGAGCAGGGGAGAATTAAGGGATATAAGAGGCCAGTGCACAGCAAGAGTGGCTGGTCAGTACCCTTGTCTGGCCATGCCCTGCACCTCACTGCTGCTGTCTGTCCTGTCTGCTCATTAAACTGTGTCCGGCTATATCCCTGGATAGAGGCTCCCTACTGTTGCTGGCAGGCAAACGGAATGGGTGGTTTGGGAGCCAGATATCGAAGCAGAAATAGCCTGGGCCAGATGTTTCTCCATTCCTACCTGTGAAACAGCTGGAGGAGTTGGCTACTGATCCAGGCCAAGCACAGGGGAGAGTGTGAGGTCTGGGGTTCACTGTGAGACCTGTCTGCATATGTGTGTGTGTGTGTGTGTGTGTGCAAAGATTGATGAGAGCATCCAGGGCCAGCCGCCAGGTAGGCTGGGTGTCCATGACTGGTTACAGGAGGGGTCCATAGCCTCGTGTGTGTGTCTGTGTCTGTGTGTATGCATGTTTGTCCCTGCAAATGAGTGGGGCTGGAGACCTTGGGGGGCTTGTGTGCCCCCCAGGTGCCAGCAGGTACTGGATAGATTGGATATATGAGGACAGTTCCTGCCACATGGTGTGTATGTATGTAATTCCAGCACACAGGCCTTCACGTTGATCAGACACAGAGGGGGACAGGACTAAAACTTTTGTGCTGCTTGTGCAAGTGCTGTGCGTTCTGGGTGTGCTGGTTTTGACTGGGATAGAGTTGGTTTTTTCAGTGTAGCCGGTGTAGGGCTGTGTTTTGGATTTGTGTTGAGAAGACTATTGAAAACACAGGGATGTTTTTGTTCTGGCTGAGCAGTGCTGACACAGAGTCAAGGCCTTCTGTGCTCCTCATTGCAGCCTGCCAGCCAGGAGGCTGGGAGCGCACAGGGAGCTGGGAGGGGTCATCTGAGCCCAACTGACCAAGGCTGTATTCCACACCAGATGGCACCATGCTCAGCATACAGAGCTGGGAGAAGAAAGAGGAAAGGGGGGATGTTCAGAGTGATGGAGTTTATCTTCCCAAGTCACCATCAGGTGTGATGGAGTCTGGCTTTCAAGTGACTGAACACTTGCCTGTCAATGGGAAGTGGTTAATGAATTCCTTGTGGTGCTTTGGTCATGTGAGTGGCTTCTGCTTTCCCTATGAAATTGTTTTTATCTCAACACATGGGTTTTCTGCTTTTAGCCTTCTGATTCTCTCCCCCATCCCACCAGGTAGGAGTGAGTGAGCAGCTGAGCTTCCACCTGGGCTTAAACCACAACATTGGGTTGTGGTGTGTGGCCACATGTATACGGGGTTTGCGTGTGTGCCAATTTGGAATTCATACTCAACCTGGCTACAGACTATTTTTACCTGCTGGGCTGCTGAATCCAGCAGCCTGCAATCCCACATGTCAAGGGCTCTGCTCTGCTGAATGCAGTGGGGATGAATAAGTGACCTAAAGTCTGATATTTTCTGAGATTTAGGCTATTGGGGTTTCTAAATGAAGGATTTTTTTCTTATACAGAGAAGGCTTACAGACGCATGGGGTCCACCTAGTCTCTGCTAGTGGATGCTCAAGGACCTGTACAGGGGAAAGTAATTTCTGACTGCTGCACAGCCACTATGCAAAAATTAGACAAGCAAACTATGGAGGGAGAAACTTTTAGCTGCCACTAGTGCAGAGATTGCAGCTTCTCCCACCAAATTTAACTAGAGCAAGGCCATGCCTCCAGGACTGCCATGCCTGTGGGTTTCATTCTCTCATGCTGCAAGGGATTGTACAGCTTCCAGCACAAGATCATAAGCTACATGACCTGGGGCTGCAGGTCCCTCCCACTATCCAGTTACTAGGAATTTTCCAGTAAGTGAGACCCCATAAGGAGGTGTCAGTGATAAAAGCCAACCTGAGAAGAACGCTCTCAGCGTCAGCACTGAGCACACTAATAAATCATTTAGCCCAGCACCTTCTAAATACCAGCCCCAAAGAAGCAATATTTACATAAGTTTCTGCAGCCCATGCACAGATGGTCTCTGACTGCTTACACTCCGAGAGAGCTCTCAGCATGAGCAAGAAGTGCCCTGGGTGAATGGCTCAGGCTTTTCACAGGGACCGTTTGCATGGTTAGCTTCGGGTACTAAACAGTGCAAAATAAACCAGAGAGTATTTTCTACGAGTCTGGGAATTCTGACCTAATTCTAAACAAGCATCTGTTTGCTCCAAGCATCAAAACCATGAATAAGCACAGTAAAAGCCTATTTCTGAAAGCAGAGCGATGGAAAGCTTTCAAACCCTTTAAAATCCCCGAGACACTTAAAAATTCCCTTTCAGATTCCTGAGTCGTGGTATCAAGCGGAAATGTCACCTCAGCACTTGCTAGGATGACAGGCTGGGTTGGCTGTGACACTGCTTGGAACACCTGACCCACTGCCCAACTGAGCAGAGACAGGAAACTGTACAGGTGATGCCTCATGTCCTCCCACCAGGATAACAAATGACACAGTGGGAGCAGGCCAGCCTTATCTCCTTGTGTGCCTTTTGGTCCCAAGTAAGACAGTTTCTCTCTGCAAGCATTGCTAAATGTAAGTAGTTGGTCCACACTCTCACATTCCCATACAAAGCTGATTTTTTAAGCAACCTTTTTTTAAGCCATGCATTGATACAGGGCAGTCCTATCAAAGGAGGTGCATGCACAGCTGGGGCTGTGACATGGTCCTGTTCTGGAGGCTTGAATTGCAGCCCTAGATTGAAAAAACAGGGTTAGAAAAGAAGCATTCATTCCTGATTTCGAATGTTTTCCATGAAAGAGGCAATAGCAAACAAAAAAAAAAAAAAGCAAGCCACCAAACCAAACCAACCAACCAACCAAAAAACACACACACACACACAAAACACACACACATAAAAAAACCCCCAAACCAACAACAACAACAACAAAAAGGAAGCAATAAACACATCAGTTCCATAGGGCTGTTTTGGAAGTGTCCTGGGGGCAAGCCTGGGTTTACCTGATGCTGTTTGCAAGCTGAGAATACAACATCATTTGGCCTCCTCTTTTTCTCTGTATTGTCATCTCCTGTTTTCTTCTGTTGGAGCTGTGCTTCTGCAGGTGCTTTGATAGGCAGAAAGCTGAGTCCTGCCTGCAGGATGGGGACAGGCATCTGTCCCCATCTGCATCACACTGTGATGACATCCACCTCCCACGGGCAGGTATGGCCATGCTACAACAAAGCAGGAACATCCTCTGCCTCCAGCAGCTGTACCAGCAGGATCGTGGAGTACATCTCAACATGATAGTCCCTCAGTAGACACCACTTTTTAGCCCCCACTGACATTTTCAGCTCCCAGATGCGTGTGAGTTAGGATTTAATTCCACCCAACAGCCTCATGATAAGAAAAAAGATTAAAACTTGGAGGAGCATAGTAATTTAAAAGTCATAGCACAGAAACTGTGGATACTGCACCAGGTGCATGGAGTAATATGGAGCCCAGAACAACACTGCCAGAGCCCAATACCACCATGTGATTTTCCTTGCAAATATTTTGTCCCATTCTGTAGCACTTTGCACACCTCAGACTGGTCCCCCTTTTTTACAAGACACCCATCTCCCTGGCTTGTGCCTGTATCCCCAATCTCCTTTCTAAATCCAGAGCATTTCTACCTTACCTAAGCTCTCTTCCCTGAGACTGGGAAGGAGAAAAACCTATGGTCCCTCTTCTCTCCCCAAGCTTAGATAAGCAGTTCCCTCTTCTTAGTTCAGTTCCTTGAGACAGCAAAGCGGCCATGAACATGGGGTCAGTGAGTCACAAGGTGGGGGGGGGGGGGAAGGTGGTGCACAGCAGCAGATGGGCACTTGCAGCTTCCAAGGAGACCAACAGAGGAGGAAGAACCAGCATAATGTGTGATGAACTAACCACAGACCACCTTCTCCATCCTCCTCTGCCACTTGGGGAAAGAGAGAACAAATTGGGAGCGAAGTTAAGCCTAGGAAGAAGTCAGGGATGGGAAGAACGTGTTCTGAGACCTGGATTTTATTTCCCATTACCCTACTCTGACTTGATTGGTAATAAATTAATTTCCTGGAGTCAAGTCTAGTTTGTCTGTGATAGTAGTTGCTGTATGATCTCTCCCTGTCCTTATTTTGACCCATGAGCTTTTCTATATATTTTGTCACATTTTATCTCCTCTTCCAGCTGAGGAAGGGGGTGATAGAGCATCTTTGATGAGCACCTGGCATCCAGCCAGGGTCAACACACCACAGCCTCTCACCGTGCACACAGTAAGAAAAGGAACGAGGATCTCTCTAGCCTCCGCCTAGTATTCAGTTTGCTCCCTCAGCAGGTAAATATTTCTGGAGCAGAGATTTCTAAAACATGTGCCAGGGAGATGGATAGTGAATCACACAGGTCAAAGTAAGCGGTCAATACGGTGACCCAAATGCAAAATGGTCTGGCATGATCTGTTCCACGTCAGCGCACTGAGCATCCATGCATGCTGTAGGGACAGTCCTCCTCACTCAGAGACAGACCCTGACAAACCTCCCCTTTCACCTGGGTTGAAATTTTGAGAATGGAAGGCAGCTTCAAGGTTTGGTCCATATGTTTAAAGGTAGCAGTAGGAAGAGCAGCTCCACTAAACCACTGCTGTGACTTGAAAAAAGAGTCTAGAAAAAGAACACAGGTAAAGTGTAGCAAGCTGTTCTTCCTGCAGCACAGCATCCCAGCTTCCTGAAGTTCAGAGATTTCCTGTACCACATGTTATTCACTGGACCGTCATCTGAATGTACAGCTTGCTCTCACCCTCCATGGAGAAAGGAGGCTTGTTCCAATGTGAAATAAGCAGATATCCCAGTGTAAGTGAACAAAATGTCTCCATGGGACTGCGCCATCTTATATGTCCCAACACCAAGGTTGTCAGCATCCTGCCATCCTGAGAAATGCTTGTCCATCTTGGAGCGAGCTAAAGCTGCGAGTCAATAGCAGGATCCCTGTACTGTGCATTAAAGGAAATATTTCTATATTTTCCTTCCAGATTGTGTTGAGATTGCCTCTGCTGTGGGCCTGACTTGGTAATGCTTATTCACAGCAGAAAAAATCCAAGTGTCAGGTGATGTGAAGTCCCTCCTAGGTCTGGCTTTAGGTCCCTTAAGCAGAGGGGATGAGCTGTAGCCCAGCAGCAACCTGAAGTCAAAGAGAGGGAGCAGGCCAGCCAGCAGAAGCTGACAGTGTCAGAATGACTTGTGACCCACCTAGAGGTCCCAGGAGAATCTCAGGAGGTGCAATGTTCAGGTGCAGAGAGGTACTTTTCTCTCTGCCAACCACAGCACCAGCTTGGGGCACTGCTGCTTTCCACCAGCTGAGCTAATGTTAAAAGTATAGACTGCTTCCTTGAAAAATCCTCAGGGAAAGCAATCTCCTGCCATTATGCTGAGGAGGAGGAGGATGATGATGATGCAACCCCCAGAGAAGCCCTGCTGGCAGCTGAAATCTGTCCACCAGACTTTACCAGCTGGATTAGGACAGGCAGGGGAGGAAGAGGGTTTCCTACGGCCCTTCATCTCCTCATTTTGGCACCAGATCCTCATGCATGGCTCCAGACACAGGCTTGGATCTGTGAAGGCTAAGATTTGGTTTTAATCACATCTCTAAGAGAATATAACAAAAGGCTGTTAGCATATTTGTTTGTGGTATGAATAACTAATGGAGCAAATACCAATCAAAACTGAAACTGTTGTAATTAACCACTGTGTAACAGAGATTTCGGTTCATCATCACAGTACTTTTAAATTAGGGGGCTATCTGCACATAAATTGTAAGTATTATTTAGAAAGGGAGTAATCTTAGAACAACTTGATTTACTCTAGTAACACATTCTGGAAGTCAAATTTCTATTTATTTACAGACAACCAAAATGAAAATATTATGTCTATTTTCATGTGGCAAGCTTAGAAAACAAAACCAGTCAAGGAAAAGCATTTGTGATGGAAAGTTACTGTCCTCTCACTGAGACTGCTCAGACTGTGAGAAGAGAGGGAAAGGGGAGGGAAGGAATATACATGTGTGTATATATAGATGTATATATTTATCAATATATATTTAGTGCATGTTTATGTATATATATTTATGTAGAGAAGTAAGAATCACAATCTTAGGAGAAACCAATATGAGTATTTTTAGTTAACATGAGAATAAATAACACTGTTTCTTAGGCTGGAAGGGAGTAATGTGTGCACACAAATGCACGCACCCCTGGTGGGAACTGAAGGCCTGAACTACTGTAGCTTTGATGATGGCACAAATGGAAGACAACTACATCCAGGTTCCAGTTGCCACCATAGCTCATGCCCTGAAGACAAGGAGGGTGGCTGGGTATGGAGAAGCATGAGTGGGGGCCGCAGTGCTTCCCCAAGTTTCCCATGAGAAGCCTTCAGGGGCACTATGGGTTCTATAAAGGCCTTATACACTGCACTCTGTGAACGTGAAAAGTGACTGTAAGGACAATTATCATATTTGTCTCCTTTTCCTGTAATAAGGAGCATCTCTGAGAGACAGAGGGGGAGAGAGAGAGAGCAAGCAGGTATCTCAGACTCCTTTGTTCTGCTGCACCCTGTATTTCCCCAGCTTTGGTGGAGCCAGTCCCAACAAACAGCAGGCCTGACCTCGCTTCTCTCTCCATCTGGCCCAGGGGCTCAGCCACTCTGTGAGGAAAGATGCTGTGGCCCGAAAAATCAGCATGTGAAAACATCAGCTGATGCTTTAATAAATAAAAAGGAAGAGCCCTTGGATAACCCCCCTCGGAGCCCATGCGTGTGCGCGGACACGGTGCCACCTGCCCGGGTGCGTGTGCACTGGGCAGCGAGGCAAACCTCACGTGCAGCGAAGCTGCTTGACTTGTGGAGAACAAAACCCTCCACCAACTCTTCCAGAAAAGAAAACAAAAGCCTTGAACAAACCATCCCCAGGCCATTTCAGCCAGCAACAAAGCTAACAAGCAAATCAAACAGAGAAATATCCCAGCAGACCTCAACTGGCTGAACAAACAAATGGAGAAACTCAGGTTCCAAAGAGCAGGGGAGCTGGGTTATGAAACAAGATTTTTGATACAAAAGGAAGCTTACAGCTATCGCTGGTGATTAGACACGGAAGAGAAAGGTCGCTCTGGGTGTTAGACCACACTTCACACACAGACACAGAGGTTATTCAATCAATATTTGTCCTGGAATCACATGCGGCGGAAAAAATTTCAAGTGAATGGTCAGCAGAATTTAATGCTTGCATTCATTCATGTTGTGCTCTTGGATGAACATGTATTTTTATATCTAGCACAGCCTAAGCTTTAGAAGACAGGAGGTTTTTAATCAAAATACAGAAAATCTTGGAATTAAACACTACATTTGTATATGCCTTTCAATTACATTTTCAACAGGACAGGAACACTTCACTTATGATTTTAGAAGGAGATCTGTGATAGGAGGGAGATTACTTGAATCTCCAAGTTCTGGAACTAACAGGAAAAATAATTCAGTTAAGGCTCCAGAAAGACAACACTGTCCACAGAAACCTCCCCAGAGCAGAAGGGAGGGACTTATTCCTGCCATCACTGTGTTCTCCGGCCATGCTACTGCGCTGGCATTAGAGGTTTTATTTAGGGTCACAGCAGTAACAGCAGGAAGATATAATCCTCTGATGAACAGGCAGCTGTTACCCCCTGCCTTTGTGAAAATGATGATCTCAGGTTGAGGATATTGTTGCCTTGAATCATCATATTTTTTTTATCCCCCTGCGAGTTTGTCACAACAGATTGTTTGCTTATATTCAGATCATAAGGCCATGACTCAATTTTCTCCTCTCAGCAAGAGTTAAAGGAAATTTGACCATAGGTGCCCTAATCATGGACTTTAGAATTTGGGTGCAAATAATGATGATTAAATCACAAACAACGCAACACAAAAACAGACAAAATCCAACCCTCTTGCCTAGTGGCTTAATTACAAAATATTTGTGAGGCACAGCAGAACATCCAGTTCAGGTTGTGATATACCTGATGCGTGGCATTCAGATGACTATCACAGAGGCAGGATGCTTCTAAGTCCTTCAAATAGTGTCTTTGTGCAACTGAAGTGAGATATTAGTGCTCTCTAAGATTGCATAGGGGTTAATTTCAGCTGCACAGGGGATAGCCTGGGAGGAGAGAGCCCCAGTGAACAGCACAGAGTTATAGAACAAGGGCAAATACAGGGTGGCTGCTTCAAGGCAGAAGTTTTCAGGGAGAAGTTTGTTTTAATATCCTAGCTGGAAATTCACTGGGAAAACAGCTCAATCGGCCCTGGTCAGGAAGAATGAGAGGGCAGACATTATGTTCCTCTGGCAGTCGGTCCTGATGAAGCTCCTGTGCTCCAGCACAGGACAAAACATTGCCACGTTCTGCAAGCGATGGTTGTGCTTTCTTCCTCATGCAGCTAATGCAAAAGAAAAAAAGCCGTAGGTTGGTCACACTGCGTGAAGGATCGCTTTGATGGACTTCAAACAGCCTGCTGAAATCATCTGCTGTGCACGCAGTGCCACTCTGCTGCCAGAGGAGAGGCTGCAGGAGGGCAGGGGCCCGAGCGGGGAGCAATGCCCAGGTCAGGGACCACGTCCCGTTTCTCTTGCAAACCGTTTCTCTTCATCTGTGTGCCTTCTCCCCTCTAAAAACACCCTAGGGCAATGCTGATGACCCACGCTGGTGTCATCTGCGGAGAGGAAACTCCCTATTCAAAGAGGGACACCCTGGCACAAAACAGGGTTTTATCCTGCAAATGGGCTGGCAGGTTTCACACGGGGGTTTGCTCTTTCTAGGTTTCACCCACACTAGGCTATTGAATTTATATTTTGTACCGTTTGCAAGGGAATAGTCAAAGCAGAGAGGGAAAAGAAAAATCGTCCGTGAACGTGATTTGTTACTCTCAGAGCTTTGGCTCTCCCTCTGTTTAGCACTGAGCAGTACAGTGTCCTGTCTCACTGGTTCTCTGGTTCTGCACTGGAGCAAAACTGCACAGATTCGGGCACAATTAAAATGATGTTTCGTGGGAGTCACTCAGTGCTCTGTAATGTATTTCCTTAAATAGCCACAGATTTTTTAAAATTACTTGGCTTGATGCCCTTTAGAAATGTCCACTTCAGAAACAACTGCAAGCAGAATTTGAGCATTTGAAGTTCTGGGACCAATTACCCTACATGCATTTGTCTTTCTCTTACTTTTATGGGCCATCATCCTCCTGCTTCTCTCTGCAGTCCAGGTATGCTTTGTACAGAGCAATAAAAACAACATATCCCTCACCTATCTTGTTCTGGTTGGCAAGCAAATACTAAAGGCTCAAGACCAGCAGATGGCTGTTCAAACAAATTCAGGTCTTATCGAGCCTAGAAAGGATTGACACACCCATGTTTTCACTGTGTGGCTCTTCTGTGAGCTGTAAGGGTTGTTCTGAAGACAGAAACTGCGAATTGTTTTTTTCAAGGGCACATTACGCTCCATGATATAGTATCAAATACTGCATTTGGTCCACTGAGATGCTGATTAGGTCTCAGACAGTTTAAAATTCCTATACATTCTTAAGAACAAAAATAAGGAGGGGTGACAACATGTCATTACTATTTAGAGCAGCATGAAATTTAAACCAGAAAATTTAATGATATTAGAAAGGGGAATTTCAACACTAATTGAAGTTCTGCCATTTTTAAACATTTCTCTATAGCCTGTTCCTCTTCACTTTTTTTCTCACAAACATGCTTACACCTCCCAAAATACACAATCACTCAGGTGAAGCTGTACAGGGAGGTGGCACCTCATGGCCCCTCATGAGCTGCTGTGGCGGCCCAAAACACCAGTACCACATAAATCAGTGAAGACAGCTCCTGAAATGTGCTTCAAGTTTCTCAACACCAAGTATCAATCCTACCACATCATGACCAAAACCATTCCTTTGAAGTTTTTACTGGTGCCTTCAACAGAAAGGTTTCTTAGGCACCTCTAGGATTTTCTTCTTAGGGCCTCCTCACCACCATCTTCCCTAAGGGTGACAGGGAAATGGCACTCACAAATTGTCCCCACGCCTGTAGCATGTTGGTGTCTCACCCTGGCCCCTCAGAACCTCAACCAAGGTGCAAGAGAAGCTGTCTTGATGTAAGAGCAGCAGCAAGGGAAACCAGGACTATGACAGCAGAGACAAGATATAGATGAACTAGGACTAAGAGCAGAGCTGGAGAAGACATTTGAGCAGTGGCTACAGGAGGTATAAAACCGTGACTGGAAGACACAGCTCTGACATCCTTGCTTCATTTCTTTCCATTAGAAAACTGGTATTTCTGCACTCCTAGTACCAGATGGAACATAATGAGACCACACTTGGGGTTTCTTTTACAGATCTACTCCTGATGTATAGGACTTCTGACTCCATTTAACTGTGTATTTCTCCCAGCTTACAATCTTGCCTTGAAATCTGAGTTCCGGCCTCCCTCTAACTTCCAGTCCATTCATTCATTACCTGCTGGCAAAGAACTGCTGGTGGAGTTCTGTTTCCCTCATATCACTTACAGACATAAAAACTACTTTGCTGGCAATTTTAGCAGCTTGGAGTTAAAAGTAAAGCACAGATACCTTTGATCAGCTTCAGATCAGGGAATGAACACTCAGAATATAGACTCAATTCAGTATTCAGCTAGCTGCAGCAATTGCTCTGGTCTCTGACCAGCTGGTCAGATGAATGCTTTTCTTCCCCAGAATCTCTTCTTTTCAAGGCATATCCTGGAATTGCAGAATATCCCAAGTTGGGAGGGACCAACAAGGATCATTGAAGTACAGCTCCTGGCCCTGCACAGGACACACCAAGAATCACTCCATGTGCCTGAGAGTATTGTCCAAATGCTTCCTCAGCTCTTTCAGGTTGGGTGCTGTGACCACTTCCCTGGGGAGCCTGTTCCAGCCTCTGGGTGAAGAACTTTCTTCTAATATCTAACCTAAACCTCTGCTGACACAGCTTCATGCCATTCCCTTGGGTCACCAGAGAGCAGAGATCAGTAGCTGCCTCTCCATTTTCCCTCATGAGGAAGATGTAGACTGCTATGAGGTCTCCCCTCAGTCTCCTCTTCTCCAGGCTCAACAAGCCAGGTGACCTCGGCCACTCCATGTTCAGCTTCCCCTCTAGGTCCTTCCCCTTGGAGCCTCCTTTGGATGCTCTCTAAAAGCTTTGTATCTTTCATACCCACAGAGGGCTCGAGGTGAGGCTGTCCCAGTGCAGAGCAGAGCAGGACAATCCTTGCTCAGTTGGCGATGCTGTGCCCGAGTCACCCCAGGACATGGTTTGCCCTCCTGGCTGCCTCATATCCAACTTGCCATCAACCAGGACTTCCATGTCCCTTTCCACAGTGCCACTCTGCAGAGTTTCATTCCTGTCTGTACACACTTCCAGGGTTGCCCTGCCCCAGATGCAAAATCCATCACTTGCCCTTGTTAAACTCCATACACGTGGTGATTGCCCAGTCTGCTGTCACCCCACTCACTGTAACCTTTTGCACGTGACCCACGAGCCCGTTGCTCACCCATCCCATGATGTGTCTACAATATTCAGGAGAGCTTTGAAGTTCCAGGGTTTTCTTCTATAAGCATTGTTCCTGCCATAAATCAACATTAGGACAACATAAAACACTTACAATATACAACACAAGACCTTGTTTTTCAGAGGAGATCTGCATTTTAGGCAAACATTAACACAGAGCCAGGCTCCAATGTGCTCCCTCCCACGGAACAGTACTTAAATCAAGCAGTAGTCCCATTAAAGCCTATGGGATTACTCCTGCAGTAAGGTGCTTTTCAAAAGGGATCATTAGGCTGCAGCTCTGTGGTTGTATGGAGGGTGTGAACAAGCTTTTACTACCTAGGATCTCCTAATTAGCCCTAATGATGGTTTGAATGTGACTGATTGCATCTTGCCTCATTGGCAGAGTAGAAAAGAACTATTTCAATTAGTTTTGAAAATGAGTGAATTTAATTAGAATATTGCAGAATATTTGATATTTACAGAATATTTAACTTTGTGCTAAGCACCAAGCTTTTAGCTAGGATTTATGTAATCTTGCTATAGAACCCTCTTGCTTTGAGGGAGCTTATTCCCATAGGAACACAGTCACACTGGCCACTTGGAGATAGCTAAAACATTTCCAAAATCAGCCAGCAGAATAATTCTGCTACACATTCCTTCTACTGCTCTAGTTCGAGTGTATGTATTATGTCCTATTATATCTAGTTGGAATTACATGCCCACAGGGCAAAGTGAAACATATAAATAAATAAATAAATAAATACACATATGCACAAACACACACACACACAGAGGACCAAAATCTTGTTCATTCTTTTTGGTGTGTATCTGAACTATTTCTTTTTTATTTTCTTTTTCCTGAAAGACTGGCCCAAAAACCAGCCATCTCCAAAGACATTGCAGTAATTAGAACTAAATTATTCATTTTTACTTTGGAAGAAGGAATTACCAGTGTGACAAACATCCCAACAGAGACACTTGCAGATGCAGCAAGTATGTACCACATGCCATGCTAGGAGAGCCGTACCCTCCTACTATATTGCCATTTCTTTCAGTTCCCTTTCTGGCCCCTAAGTAAGTTTTATTTTGTCATAAGCTTTAGGATGGATGAGACAGACTATTTCCAGCTCTTATTTCTTCACATCTTAATGGATTTATCCCTTCCTTGGGGCTCAAGGAAGCTTGAATTTTAGTCTTTCAAGTTGAATGCCATCTCTCTCTTCCCTTACTGTCTTCTACACTTGAACGCTTCATTTATTTAACAGCCTCATTGATCTCAACATGAAAATTATTACACCGAGGTGCTATTCAATTTGAGCAGAGAAAGCAGAAGACTTTGGATCTGTCTTGCCAGGGGATTGCCTTTCTATTTACATAATTTCCATTTGTTGCTTACAAAACTTTCCTGCCAAAACATTCAGAGCACAAATGTATCCTGTTTAGACCAATTTTTAGCAGCTTTAATTGCTATCAGACTATGTAAAACATGTATGTGGCAAGCTGTGGTTATTGGGGGTAGGATTGAGCTGCTGTTTTCCCCTGCAATGGCAGCAAGACATCCCCACCCCACAGGCAGCCCCCCTGTCCTGGCAGACCCCACAGTGGAGCTGGGGCACTCATGGTCGTTCCTCTGGAGCTAAATTTGCTGTTCCTCCAGCAGGTGGCTGGACTCCCTCCCCTTGCAACATGAAGGCAAGTGGGAGGATTTGGGAAGTGGAGGCGGCAGCCGCACATGAGCACCACAGCCACGGCCCAGGGCTGTAGGGAGCAGTGAAAGACCTCTGGAGGGCTGTGATGGGAAGCCTGTGACTTGACCTGGCTGTGATGAGAACAGCAGCCAGGCACATGCCACATCAGAGGTGTACTGCCTTTGGCAGCTCACAGGTCTGGGGAGAGAGAAGCTGCCCATCATCCTCCTCCCAACCCAGCCCATAGCTGAGGCTGGACCCATATTCCCCTGCCACCAAAGTCACTGCCATTTCACCTTCCTTCTCAGCAGCCCAGTCACTTGTGCCAGCTTTTCTGACCACCCTGGAATGGAGGCAGAGCTGACCTGGCTGGGTTTCATCACGGTGGAAATTTGCCAATGGCAAATATTTATCTGGGAATATTGCTCAGGTGATCCAGGCAGGATCTGTGCCCTGTCCTGGGGGCAAGGTAAAGTGGCTGCAGACCCTTGAGACTCCCATGCAGGTGGCCCAAGGTAAAAGACCACAAGGATGCAGGCACAGGTTTTATTTCTCTCTTCTGGTTGCAAGATTTCCACACCAGCCTGCAATGACCACTACCCACTGAGGATCTTCCAAAGTTAAAATGGCTCTGAAATCTTTCCTGAAATTTTGGAATGAACCAAGTGTGATGCTCAGGGGATATCATATTGCCTGCAGACCAGAAAATGCCATGAAGCTGAACGCAAAAACCCAGCTTCTGCCACCAGAAGTTTTCCGTTTGCTTCCTTCATTCCCCTTGGAGTCACACTCCTTGAATATTTTCAAGAAGAGAAAAAAAAAATCCTTTGAATGTTTTTCTTTTTCTTGGATATTAAACATTTCCAGTCAAGCTGAACTTGTAGGAGAGTTTCTGAAACATTCCACCAGCTTGTCCCTCTGGGAACTTTAGATTTTATTTATTTAGTGTTTTTATTCACTGAAGACTCTGTCTGAGAAGGTGTCAACAGCATTTTCCTTCTCATCCAGCTCCTTGGTCTGACTGTCCTGTGAACTAGAGGGTTTTCTTACCCTTAGCAGCCAGCAAACTGAAAGACTTCCCGACATGAATGTTTCAGAAACCTGCAGCCTGTTTTAAAATTATCCCGAGGCGATTAAAAATTAACAGACACTGTGACAAAAACGGATGTTCTTCCAGGCTTCCCTCTGAAATCTTAATGTCCAGCAATTCTGTACTTGATTCCAAATTGCCTCAGAATGGTAAAGAACAGGATAAATCATTGCTGTCACTTAATGAAAACCTTAAAACAGCTCTTCTTAGCAACCAGTCATTCTGTTCTACTGCAGTTAGAAGTTGATTTTTATTTACACCACGGCCTAAGGTGATTTCCAAGCAGAAAGGACATTTGCCCCTTCCTCGTTTCAATAAAGATGACTCCATTTTGAACCTCATACCTATGTTAACTTATTATGACACTGGGAAAAAAACAAAACCCAAACTCTGATTTCAAAGAAGAAAACTGCAGGAAGACTAGGACAAACAGAAACAGGGGTTGTTCTGTACAAGTGCCCACAGTTTTTGTTTTTCAAGGGAGGGAGGAGCTATGTGGCCCTGTTCCCATTTAATCACACCAGTAGGAGCCAGTAGGAGCCAGCAACAGCCACATTCCGGTTGCAGTTCTGACATGGCCATCTTCCTTGTTTTGTCTAGTTATCCTGCAAGCTCATTCAGGCACAGCAGTGCATTTTAACAGCACCCAGTAAAATGGAGCTCCTGGTATGGTGTGAGTCTTTAAGGGATCCAATAGTAGATAGAGCGAAAAAACAACAGCAGCAACAACAAAAAATGCCAAAGCCAGCTTAAGTTGAACGAGGAACTTTAAAAATTCAAGGATGCAAGAAAGAAGTGGGGAGGAATTCACGCTGGATGAGCAAGCCCTCAGCCCCCGTCGTGTGTACGCATCCCACCCGAGGATGGTATTTTTTGCTCCTGCAGCTCCTTCCCTCTCCACATATGAACAGGCTGATCCTTCCTCCACTCCATTTGTCCACTCTGCACCCATGGTCCAGCAGCCACCTCTGGCGTGCCCCAGAGCAGCTGGGAACATCCCTCCCAGTGATCCTGTAGTTCTGGGGACTGCATGTGCTCAGCCCCTTCAGCAAAGGTGGAAGCCTGAAGTTCACTCCATGAAGATGTATCCTCACAGGCACCGGCAGTTTTAGCTGCCAGGTAGCAATATGCGAGCTATGATTCAAAAGGCTTAAAATTGGACAAAAGTAGGTGGATTTGGACAGGAAGAGCATCTCCTCTTCATTCCCTCGCCCCACCTCAGAGACAGAAGCCCACCTCCTGAATTCTTATCTCACCGTGGGGAAGCTCAGGTATTTCAAAGGAGAGGTCATAAGAATTTCTAATGTGGGCAAAGTGATGTGTTTTTCTTGGTCTTGCCCTTGCAGCTCGCATAACCATTTTGACCAGTTTTCCAAGAAATGCTTGGCCTGAATCAGATCTAGCATGGATCTAGCAATGGAAAATATTAAGTATACTTTAATGAAGGTGCAATAAGTTGGAGTAATGATACAGAGGCCAGTTTTGACTCAACTAGACTGCCCTAAATTCTTTAAGAGACAAACAACTATCAAATTGGCTCTACCACCCGTGTATGCACTACCAGCTTACTGATGATCTCAGGAACTCTTCAACACAAACACAAACACCATGCATGCTGCACTTCTGACATCCAAAATAATTGGCAGGTTGGGTGCCCTGACCATCCACACCTCAGCTGATCTGAGGAGACTGTTTCGTCTTTGCTGAGGGCACCTGCCTCTGTGTGTGTGTCCCGCACCACAGTCAGATACACCACTCCAACCATGATGTTTGGTGCTCACAGATTTCTCTCACTTTCCCACTACTGTATTTGAATTTGGTTTCATGTCAACTTGGCAATGTTGGCACCTACCCTGGAATGATGCAAGCAAAATTAGGTTCTTCACAGAGAGGCAAGTGTGGACCAATCCTATTCAAGGAATGCTGCTTTTCCAAGAAGGTGACACTCTTCTTAGTGTCATAACTCTACATTTCAATTAGCAAAGGTGACCCTTAACAAGCAAAACATTCAGGCTCCTGAAAAATCACCAGTGAAAAGCACAAGCACTTAGCATTTCTGAGAATCAGGCTAAATTTACAACAGATTGAAGGTTTGGGCCTGGCACTAAAACAGGTCTTGCTATCCAGATGCAGTATTAGTCTTTTGTAAAGAATTTGTACTGTCTTTATCCAATTTCCATTCTTAACTATGGCTCTCAGTGAAATTTGTTCAAACTCTCCCAACTTTTTTTCTGCCAGACACTCCTTCTAAACAGAAAGATTATTAAATTCACATTCCAAATCTTTCTCCTGTGTTACAACTGCTTTCCCCTTTTGAAGTGCAATACTCTTCTGCAAAGTAAAGAAAAAAAAAGTGTTTATAAAGATTTGATTTGGATTGTTTCTCCAAAGTCTTGCACAGCAAGATTAGAGTACTCACAGGCTATGGGAACTCTGCCTGGCTATGGGGATCTGATAGTGATAACCAAGACCCCAAGACCACTGGTAATAATGATCTCTGTTCTCACCTACAGGAGCATTATTGCCAGACATCTTTGCTGAGCTTTGCATAACACCATTACCTGACTAAGCCTGACAGTCAGAAAACAAGACCGTCAAAATTACAAGAAACAATTTCATTTACTCTTTCTTCCCCTAGCTACCTCGGTCCTGCAGCTCTAACAAGTACCAGTGACAATAAGAAACTTGTTTTTGTCCCCAAAGGAGGCAAGCACTGTGCAGAGGCCACTCAAGAACGAGCCTGGTGACTCATACTGGTGACTCAGGACCGCTTATTCCCGCGGAGTTAACTCTCAGTATAACACAAATCTCGCCTTTAACTCAAATTCTGGGTGAAGTTTTCAACTCACCTGCAAAGATATTTTTAAGCTTGGCTTGACAAACTACTCCGGACCCCAAATTTAGCTCAAAGTCTGTGGCCTTTCGGGCTGGCTTTTCACATCCTGCTGGCCACACAATTCCCTTGCAGCAACCACTGCACTCATACCAGTTAAACTAAACTAAAGAAAACATGAGGATTCTACACATGTTAACTTTCCTGTGAGGACAGGTATGTAGAGGCACTGTTTCTCCAATCCCATTCCTCAGAATGGTAAACTGCTGAACTTTTGGTTTTGTGCAAACGACCTCCAGTCTCTTCAATCTCTATAAAGAAAGCCTCTCCATCACCTGTGTTAACAGGCCCCCCAAATTCCATGCTGCCTCTGAACACCCACAGCCAACGAGTCTCTCTTGCAGGTCTTGGTGCACTGGGGAAAAAAAGCCATCGTGCTCCATCACTCCCATTATCACTTGCCATCCAACCGCTTACATAAGCTTGTGACCTCTGAAATAAAAACATTTACTTGCACTTGGGTAGAGCTGGTTGGTTGGAAGAGAACTTGGAGAAGGAAATGATTGAAAAAACAGTCACAGAAGCAAGCTTCCAGAATGTGTCTTTTCGGTTTTCCTTTCAACTTTGCTATTTCCTCTAGTCAACCACTGCTTCCCCATCAAACAAAAATGTTTCAACCAGCAAAATGAATTTGTTTAACATTTCCACATATCCTCCAGCACACAGGACTTCTATAGCACATGCAATCACCTAAAGTGTTGCTAAGCACAGATCAAGAGGACATAAGTAACTGGAAAAAAAAATCACATTATGTTGTGAATTCACATTAATTTAAACTTGCTACTAAATGTATATATAGGTCTAGAGAACCGAGTATTTCTAACATGCCAATTATCTTTGCATGGTGGTACCCCACTCGTTATCAAAAATAGCTTCACTTCAGACTGAAAAAGTAATTTTCTTTTTGTATGTGGCTTTCTCTAATGGGTTTATTTTCACTTGCAGTAGAAGGGGTGTTTTAACCACCCTTCAGTGTGATTTTTGGAAAAGGCAGTCTGTACACACGCAGTACCCCCAGAGGTGGCTTGCACGTATTAGAACATGAGAATCTCTTTGGGTCCATGGGAGTATTTAGGCTGGTGAGCATGGACAAGCACTTTGCAAAGTGACAAAGTGAGCTTGGCTGGATGAGCCAGGCCAGGACATCACAATATTTTGTGACAGTTTGGGATGGCTTATGAATCATCCATCAGCTATAACTGGAATGTAATACAAGCCATTGTAATGCTTTATGAAGAAAGCGTATGTTGCTATCTTGCGACAACCATATGTTCTGCTGTTTGTATGTATCTGTTATCCAACCCTTACATAAGCCGTTGATGAAATTATCATCACAGGACAAGCACACTTGTAGCACGGTTGAGTTGATCACAATAAAGGAATGAAGAAATGAAGGAGTTTATGCTGAGGTGGGACTGGCTGCCCGCCTTCCCAGGCCACAGCTGCAGACGGAGGCAGTGCGCAGACCTGCAGTCAGCTGCTCAACAGCCATCACTTCGGGGACGACACGAATACAGATATCTGGGGCTTGGGCTGTATGGGAAAGGGCAAATTAAATGTGCTTTCTCTGGTGCAGGGAAAAGAGAACGGTTGGGGAGGGAGTTGAGTGAAAGGCTGGGGAGGAGGTTGCTTTAATGGTTTAGGGAACCCGTGAGGTGTTACTTGCACACACAGAGGCACTCGCACTCCTCAGACTGCAGCAGGGGCAGCAGGGGCCAGGACAGCCCAGGCTTGCCGCATCGCGGAACGCACCGCCGGCATCCAAGCGCATCCCTGGGGGCTGCCCCCCGTCCCCGACTCTTCTCCCTGCCCATCGGGCACCACCAGCACCTGCCGCGGGCACCAGCTCCCACCCGGGAAAACCAGCAGGCAGCGCCAGGGCCGCTTGGCACAGCACGGCTGCATCCCGGTGCTGCTCTCGGTGCCGCAGACGGGCCGGGCCGGGCCGGGCCGGGTCGGGCCGAGCCGAGCCGCAGCCCCAGATCCGCTACGGTCTGTGCCGGGCTCCGAGGGCCATGTGCCGAGTACTACGGGCACAGACTCCACCTTCCCCGGCTCCCGCCCGCCCCCACGCATCCAGGAAGGGAAAAAGAGGAGGAGGAGGAGGAGGGAAGGGGGTGAAAGGGAAGAAAAAAAACAAAGAGAGAGGTTGAAAGGAGGGAGCTCGCCGAGACCCACCCTTCTCCCTCCTCCTCCTCCGGGCTGCTGGCCGGGCTTTTGTTTTCCTCCAGCGCCCCGTTTCCCACACGTGATTGCCGTGTTATTGCACAGGGCGCTCGGCGGCGCGGCTGCTGCACCTATAAATACGGAGCGGGCGGGCGGCAGGGGCCCGGGGCAGCGCGGCGCGGCCAGGCGGAGCGCACCCCCCGACACCCCCATGCACCCCGGAGGGACCGCGGCGCCCATGCCCCGCCGCCCGCCCGCCTGACGGGCCGGCAG
>VWPU01011217.1:0-22298 GCA_013398955.1 Callaeas wilsoni
TGTTAAAGGACTTGTAGCAATTTAAAGAAGACTCCCAGCAATTTAGAAAAGAAATGTCCTATGCCCCACCAATACAGGCCAGAGTCTCTGCTACTGGGAGGAAGCACCCCCTGCTCGAGAGAGAGGGTACACACCAAGAGGTAACTAGTGGATTTACCTGCCTGACCACGGAGAGGAAGGGGGGTGGAAAACCTGCCTCTGCCCTAGCAGCACAGGTTCATGAGAGGAGGAACAATCACTGCAGGAAATTCTTCGAGGATAAATGCTGCTCCAGGCTCCAGGGGGCAAGTCCTCAGGTCCTCAGACAGAATAAAAGGGGTGATGTTACTTCTGACCCTCTTGAAAGGATGTCCAGTTCATATCTACAAGAAGTGAGCAATGAGTACTATGGCCAGAACTAGAGAGACCCTGCTTCCAGCCAGGTGGGGGAGAGGGAAATCAGATCTATTGGACTGTGTGGGTCCGATGGTCTGGCAAATCAGACCCACAAGACTATAAGGCTTTAGTTGACACCTGTGGGAGCAATGTCACAAGATGCCATCAAGATACATAGGACCAGAATCCGTCTGTATTTCTGGGGTGACAGAGGGATCCCAACAGCTGACTGTACTGGAATTTGAAGTGATCCTGATTGGAAGTGAATGGCANATGGCAAAACACTCCATTGTGACTGGCCCAGAGGCCCCGTGCATCCTTGGCATAGACTATCTGAAGAGAGAGTATTTCAAGGACCTAGAAGGGCATTGCTGGGCTTTTGGGATAGCTGCTGTTTAGACAGAGGAAATTAGACAACTGAATTAAAACCTTGTGTGGTCTCTCAGAGGGCCCTTCTGCTGTGAGATTGTTGAGGGTCGAAGAACAACAGGCACCAATTGTTGTTGGTGCAAGGCAAACTACAGCAGTGCACCGTCAACAACACTGCACCAACCGTGACTCTGTAAATCCCACCGTGAGATTTTTCGTGAACTGGAGAGCCAGAGTGGTCAGCAGGACTCCCTCATGCTTTAAAAGTCCTATATGGCCAGTGGAGGGTGAAGACTGACCGTAGACTGTTGTGGCCTGATGAAGTCACACCATCACTGAGCGCTGCTGTGCTGGACATGCTGGAATTTCAGTACAAACTGGGGTTCAAGGAAGAAAAGTGATGCCACCGCTGACACTGCTAATGTGTTTTTCTCCATGCCTCTGGCAGCAGAGTGCAGGCCACAGTTTGCTTTCACCTGGAGAGGTGTCCCTGACTGCCCCATGGGTGGAAACACAACCTGACTGTTTGTTTTGAAAGTTTAGGAGTCTCTGTGATTCCTTTGCAATACTGGTGACCTGTGTGGTGTACATTGAACATGTTCTATTTGATTCCTTTTGGAAGCAACCGTTAAATCTCATTTCTGGAACTGACTAGATTTTCATAGCTGCGGTTACATTAGAGCAAGTGTTAATGCTGAAAGAGCAGAAATACTAAAAATAATGTTCCTTTTCAGGCAAATTTACTCGGTAAATAAATTTTGCTGTCTTTTGTTTCCGAATTTTATTGGTCACATTCGACACATTCATCTGGTGAAAAATTTTGGTGCAAATATCTGATGCATTCAGTGCTTTCAATATCTGAATTTTATTTATAATTTGGTGGTAGTTAGCATTTGTGTGGTGTGTGGGGTTTTTTTGTGATTCTGTGTGTGATGTGTATGTTTAGAGATGTCTCTTTTTTACTCTTTATATTCTTAGTTTCGAAGATATGAAATGCTTATACATCTTGACCAGAATTGTTGGAGAATGTTTTTGTGCTTATGTTAGTTAAGGGACTTACTGATCTGTTCCACACATGATTCTTAATTTTGCAATGCCTGTGTAAGTGCTGTCTCTTCATCAAAGTGAGGCACATTTTCTGTGTTACTGTAGTGTGGACATTTGTAGTCTTTGTTCTTTTATAAGTTTCAAAATTGGTTAATTTCCCTGGTTTCTTCACCAGAAGCTATAGCAAATTGCTTGCATTTTCTAGAGGATCTTTGTAGGTTCATATCCTGCAATGTGACACGCTGCTTTTTTTAGCAGAAGTACAGTATCTGTTGGATAGAGTAGCGTGAAATTTTCTCTCTCTTCTGTTTTTGTTGAGCTGTTTTCATGCAGATCCTCGAGAATAAAATTTATGATCACTGATGCTGTCAAAAGTAATTTGCAGAGTCTGGGGTGATAAGGGATATAGATTTTTTTGGTAATGGGATGTGACCTCTTAAGAATTGCCGGTAATAATTCCTCGTAGTGTGGATGTACATGTGACACTGACAAGCTTCCCTCCCATGTTGCATCCTGTAAAGAATGCTGATAGTGAGACTTGATCCAGTTTTCATACCTGATATCCTCTGGTTTGTTTCATTTTAAACCTGAGCAACTGGAACATAGCAACAGGAAACCAGTCATCTAGTATTTATGCCAATTTTTGAATTAAATGTTATTTAATGGTTTCTGGAGAAAATGTCTATAGTGCAGGTATCATATTAAAATTAACCTTCAAACTATTTTCTGTTGTTAAATTTGTACTTCAGCTTTTTTTAGGAAGCAGAATGGGATTGGAGCATAGAAAAAAACTTCTCTTTTTGAAGTAGGTTATTTTTAATGGAATTTAAAAATCTTGCACAGTCATTTTTTCCAAATGCTTGTAAGAGAAGATGCTGATTAATGGGTTAGCTAAAGTTTCAGTAATGTAAGAGTTTGTCAAAGTGGACTCAGTGAAGCATATACTTCAGATTCCTGTGGACATAATTCCATTCCACAGTAATATGTATGTATATATATAAAAAAAATACATTATACTACCAGAAAAAGTGGAGAACATATACATTATTTTTCTGGAAAATAAGTTTCATGGTGAATTGTAGGTCATGACTGCTGTAGTGGCAAACATGACTGTCTTGTGCATTGCTTTTGGAAAAGCTTAAACTGATCTGAGGTATTAGGATTTGGTTGTTTTTTACTCACTGAGCCTTTATTGAGTTCTAATTTGCCTTTAGATTTGTTCAACTGCACTTAGGTGGTTTTTGTGACCTCCTCACCCCTCTTCTTTGTTTTATCAGTAGTACTTGACGTTACCATTTTTTTGCATGAATTTTGGTACAATTTCTGAGCTGTTGGTATTTCCAAGTTGTGCTGTTGCTCTCCTCTCTAACTCTGGTATGTTGTTGTTATATTACTTGCTGCTGAATAACATATGCAAGATAGTGAATGATTTATCATAGACTTGGACAGAAAAGAAATAATGGTGCTAGGGTTTGCATTAAGGTATTTAACTTTTCCGTATAGTGATTTTTAGGATGATGACATACCTGTAGTATTTAGAGTAGACATTACTATTCTTGAGTGGTTCCACTCGTTGACAGAAAATGGATGACAATTCAGATTGGTCAGCAACACCTCCTTTGTGCTCTCATTTGTATCTTGTTTGTATAGGCACAGTTTGTATGGGTGCACCCGCCTGGATGAGGATGTTGTGTGGCTAAATATAGTGTGTATTCAAAACACAAGAATCCTCCCATCATAAAATAAGCTCAGTAACATAAGGAATTATGTAAGAGTTCATTAGGAAAAAAATGTATACCACTAGGATAGACTTTTATTTTTAATCCTGTATCCTGTGTGAGCTATTAAATGTCTAACATGGATTGGACCACACTTGGTTGCTCAGATTCTGCTTGTTGAAGAGATGATTTAAAACTGTAATTGCTTTTTAATTTTTCTTTTCTCGTGCAACTAACTTTTGGGTGAAAATACAGGGTAAAGCTAACAATTACAAAACTTGCAGGCCCATCTAGTTGTGCATGTTGATTCCAAGACAGCTAAGCATTCAAGGTCTGAAAATAAACACGTTTAATTGCTTAGCGCTGAGGGAGATGACTGCTTATCTGTAATTACGTGGAACTGGTACTGTTATCTGTATGGTCTCTCCTACTCTGTCATACTCATTTGTTTGATCTTGAGTTAGATAACAGGTTTGTTTGAAAACAACTGTATTGTATTTGTGTACAGATCATAAAGCAAGTTAGTTTTGCTAATGGTAATTCCTTGGGTCTCTAATAAAGGATCATGGCATACAAGCATCACTATACAAAAATTAGTAAAACAATTTGTTTGCAGGCAGTAAATAATAGACAAAGGGAAGCAAGAAATTGACTGTATTTATACTCTTTCTTCTTGTAGTAAAAGCTGTCTTATTTTCTGTGTATTTGTAGGGATTTTTAAAATAGTTCTTTACAGTAGGATGTTAAGTATCATTGGGCCCATTTGTTGTGTTTTCAAGCAATGCTGTGTTACAACTGGTTGATTAAACTGCTGTCTGTATGTAATTTGTGTAATTAAGTTAGATGTAGTTGCTCTGTGCTTCTTGTTTCAGCCTCTAAGAACTAACAAAGGTGAGCCAAACCAGCTCCTCCTTGTGTAACATGTTGCCACAGGCAGTACTTTGTTGGTAAACAAAGAGCGTTATCAGAAAGTGGAGTTTGATATGTTGCCTCTTTCCAGCTTTTGGCTTGTGATAGTATCTATACTGTCACATTGAAATGCAAACAATTAGTTCAACAACTTCTTAATCCACTTGTTTATTCTTTTTGTAATTAACAGCTGAACATCTTATTTTTTAAAAAAATAAAACTTCCACTCCAAAAATTTGCGTAATTTAGTCATGCCATTGTATTCTGTGATTTCCACCATGGGATTCTGTATTAAAGTACACAGGTGATAGAACTGAGAATGTTTTTACCTTAAAATGGAAGTAAAGGGACCCTTGTTTAGACTGCAGATTGTGCATGCATGTTCTTTTTCACTGACTTATATCAACACTTTAAAGATATTTTATTACTATAATTGCATGCTGCTAAGACTTCTTATACTACTATCGAACCACCTGTAGAGTTTTCACAAGAGACTAGGAATTCCTGGTGTTCGATTTTATGCTCTGAAGGGCCAAGTAGGTGCCCTCTCTAATCAATAGATTACATGAAAACCGTATAGTTCTACAAGGTTTTTATGCTCATTACTTTTGTCAGGGGTGAATGACGATTTTTCTCAGGGTCTGTGTTGTGTTTTGATTGCTGTATTAATGTAATAAAGAGTATAAAAGTAAATTACAAGTCATGCTGTTCTCACTAGGAGTTTGAACTCATATTTGTGGTAGGAAATTAATCTGGTTTTAATTGCCTGTGAGTCTGAAGTATGTTCCTTTTTGTAAAGCTGATCTCACATAAATATAAATCAGTAACTGCCTGTTCTTTAATTATGTATTAGTGTATTGTATCTGCATACTAGATGAGAATATGAGCATCTCCAGTTACAGTGTATTGGAGGTCATTAAATCTTCCCTGTTCGATGAAGTTTAGTAGCACTGCATTTCTAAATACTGAAAAATGAACTATGGTGCTACTTGTTTTAGAGTGCAACTGTGTTTAGCTACAGTTAGAGTTACTTTATCAGTAAAGTCATAGGGTTTTTTAACAATATAGAAAACAGTTGCTGTAAAATATACTATAAAATTGAAAAAAATATTAAAAGTAATTGTAAATTATTCTGAGATATTTTAATGTAAAATAAATAAAGTATTTGAAAATACTTTTAGGTATTTCATAAATATATGGCTGAATTCTACCGTGGTCCAAAAATATTCTATTAATTTTTTGAAAAGAGGACTAATGTAACCTGTATTCTTGGTAGCAGTGTCTCTTCTTCCCGTGCCATTTTATACTTGATCTTGCCAAGGACAAACATTGTGGTCTTTTCTGAATTCATACTATGATGAAGACTTCAATTACATGATAACTTTCTTATGAAATGGGACTTCTGTTGCATACTTCAAGGAAACATGATACTTCCTGTTGTTTGGGGGCTGATGTTTCCAAAAAGTTGACAAGTGCCATGTTACTTTGGGTTTCTTGTATAATTAAAACTTTCACCTTTGGATGGTGAGATTCAGAAGCCTATTTTTAATATGTTCGTATATGAGTTACAAAGAATGAAATTAAGTAGAGGGAGAAGGAGAGACGAGAATTTGCTGAGTTGGTTACTGGAAAAACAGTTAATAAGCTTATTGCATGAATGATGTTAAAACCAAATAGGAGATTATTCCCAGATGACTGCCTTTTGACTTTCTCTTGTAAAAGAATAGTGTATTTGAAATTTATCTGAAAATCTGTTGTGGTGGTGGGGTTTTTTGTTTGGTTTTTTTTTTTTTTTTAAATAGCCATCACTTAATCAGTAGGGAATGTTAAGTGAAATAATATTACGAAGAGAAAACTGTTTAAAATGTTCGGATGACTAGATTTTTTGATGTAGAGGGTAAATTACTCTTAACAGCAACTTTCATTCATAGTGTAATTGAATTGGTAACTTCGCACAACTTATGATCTTGGATTTACACTTCAGCTAAGGATGAACAATAAAAATACATAATTTTTCAAGAAGATTTTATTCTTCTGGCGAGGGCCATGGGTTTTGGTTGGGTGTTTTTTGTTTGTTTGTTTGTGATTGTTTTTTTTTAATTGGTTGGGGTTTTACTTTCTTCCTGTGGTATGTTCAGAATAAATTGAGCATATATTTGCATTGTTATTTTCCTATAAACCTAAAATTAGAGTAAAGGACTGCTATCAGTAAGTATTATTTACAATGTTCCGAAGATAATTTTTAGCTATTGACAGGAGAATATTTGTGAGATTTCTACTCATTGTAGGGTTTTAAGCATGTTAGTCCGATCAGAGTTGTAAGCTGAGTCCAGCCATGAACTTCAGTTGACAGAAAAAAGACTCCATATGTCTTTCAGACGAAAAGTGATCCTACTTCCATTAGTCTCTTTTAAATAGATTGTTTGTTACCATAATAAGATGTTCCAAAGTCAACACCGACCTTTTGGATTGTTCTGTGTAACTGAGCTGGTGTAAGTGACTTTACCTGTGTGTGACTTTGCACTGGCACTGCAATTAATAGCTTTGGGGTTTTTTTTTGGTTTGTAAATGTTCATTTACCTAAGTTTTTAAAGAAGTGCTTTTTATTTTTATTCTTACCTAAATATGTTCACAGTGACCTAACAGGAATGGTTCAAAGTTCCTTTTGTACTACATTCTTGTATTTGCTGCACACAATGACCATCATAGTTTGTTCAGAAATAATTGTAAGCAACTTAAAATGATGCCTGAAATAGATTCTGTGTAAGGAGATTTGGAATTATTTGCTTTTTATCTCTGACAAAGTTACACCTTAAAAGTGCCTTTAAAATTATTACACAATTAAAATTTAGCTTCCTGTTGTTTATTACAATTTTCTGGTCTGTGTTGTTCAGAGCATGTGTTAAGAAAAGACAGTCCTAATTTTTTTTTTCTTTTCTGGTATATTTGGTCATGATCTGTCCAAACTGCGCCAAGACATGTGGTTTCAAAAGTGATGAGCTGCAGAAAAGAGATTTTCTGCATATATCTCACATAATATTTTTAGACTCATATGTTTTGCTGTACTTTGCAAAAACTAATAGTAAAATTTCTTTGAAAAAGCTCACAGTCCATGTAGGAAAGAAAATGAAATGATGAAATGGTGATTGTCTGTATTAGTGGGAAATTATTGACAGAATTATATGTAGTGCATATAGAGTGCTGTAAGAAATGCAGACATTGAATACATGGTACGTGTTTAGGAGAATCTTTTTTTCTTTAACATAAAGAACTTGCCTTTTCAATTACAGTTTTCAGCATATCTAAACAATACTTTTAACATGTTTGTCATGTCAGCTTCAGGGAATAATCTATACTGACATAATTTGATTCACAATCAACAGTTTACGGAAATCTCGATTGTAGGCTTGAGTTGTGCATGCCTTGGAGGTGACCTGGAGAAAGAGGGTGGGAGAAATGTACTGTTTATTTTGTTGGTGAATAATTTCAGCAGCAAATCAGGTTTAGATCAGATATTAGGGTGAAAATACATAAACCTGACACTTTTGCTTTCTTTTAGAATACCTCGCTATGGAACAGGTTTTTTCTCCTTTCATTAAGTTTTTTATGAAAACATCTGCGTTACAGCATAACATCATCTCAGAATAATTATATTTTCTGTAAATTAAAAAACATTTTCTCTAGCAGGTATATGGTTTTGGTAGTGTGAGAATGCTTTAAATCACGTTGGTCCCAGAAACAGCTTAACTGGTTTATGTGTGTGTGGAAAATCACACTGTGAAAGGCCGGTGTCCACAGAGGAGACAGAGGAGTTCTGCAAGAATCTACTTTACTCGAATAAAGAGAGAGAGTCCACTAGGCCATAACCCTATGGGGTCTCTCTCAAGATTTTGGAGGACGCAGCCTCCTTTTATCCTAAACTCCCGGCGGCGTGTTGCCCTCCTGCTTTTCCTACTGGCTGAGGGACTAGGAAGGTGAAGCCTTCCTGAACTGCCTGCCAGATATTCCTCCTTGAACATGTGTCCTCCTCACATCATGCATTGTATGACTATTAAATGAGCTTTCAGCCCACCCTGGGCAGAGTAATTAATATTCATATGTCTGTTGGACCGGCACACTTTCCCTCTAAAGTTCAGAAATTCACTGTGCTGGATTCTGCAACAAACTTGCTCGGCTTGATGTTCATAAAGACCTCCACACCCGCTCTTCCAGGGCCCAACTGGTCCTTTCTTATCAAGTCGTTTGTGAAGACATTAACACCCACTTCTGCTGTCATGTGGAACTAATGCCTTGCCAGTTAAGGTGGTGGGGTGAAATAAGTTTCAGAGCTCCATGGTACTTGATTCTCCAACTTCTGCAGCCTCAGTTAATTTTCATTGGACACCATACGATGCATATATGTACAGTTTAATGTTAGTGAAAAGCATTAACTTCAATTTTTGGAGATTGTAAATTAATTTGGACAAAATGGTTTAGTCTACTTTTTCTTTGTTGATATAGAAAGCTAGTTGTATCATTATATAGTATTTTAAAGTTACTGAAGATGATTTTTTTAGTGTTCATTGGTATGCCTGTACTGACCTGAGCTATATATATATCTATGAATTCTCCTTGTGCAAAAAAAGAAAAGAATAATATTTTTTCTGTTCCTAGAAATATCATGTAGTATGTTGCTCCATGTTGCGATGTGGGAAGTTTTTTTTCAGAAAACATTTTTGTTTCTCTGTCCACTTGGACAATTATCTTAAAATTAAAGCACTTCAATATCTCCATAGATTCCTGCTTTTGAAAGTACATAATGGTAAATTCAAAGCATTTTGATGAAGTAATAAAGAAGTGGAATTAAAGAAAAACCTCAACAATATACAAATTCTTGTACCTTTTGGCCATATCCCAAAGAATGTCAGAATAGCTGTTAGAAAGGCCTGAATGAAAGGTTAGCAACTTAATTTGGGCAACTATTATGGATTTCAAAGCAACAGAACCTTTTTTCCTGACTTCTGCCATATAGACCAGATGCATTTTAGGATGCAAAATCTTTGCTCATCCACTGAAGTTGTAATTGGTCTTCTATAGATATTCAGAAAACTAGTCGCAGTATCATGAGGCATATTATTTATTGCCATTAATTGCTACTGCTAGCTGGGAAGAAGGAGGCAGCAAATCAGAACAGTTCTAGGTTGATAAGTTTGGATTTTTAAGCACTAACTTTTTCAAATGGTAATTCTTCCTAATAGTAAGGTTTTGTATATGTGTGTGAATTTATGCATGCACTAGCTGCGTTCTTACTGATAGTCTGGTGGGGTCAGAACTGGTGTATTTGCTCCCTGAGGTTTCCCTTTTTTCTCCATGCATACCAGTCTTAACATCTGTAAGGCCCCTATCTCCTACCAGATGCCTATTTAGGATTTTGGGTATTGTAAGTCCTGACTCTTGGCTGGAATAGGATTGGAAGTCTGTTTGGTTGTTCCCTGTAGTATAAGTTCTGTTTCATATTGCTTTTTAACAGAATCCCTGTATTTCGATGATTGGAAGAAAATAAGTTGAAGTTTTGGGTGTATTTTTCCTTCCTCTTAGAAGGAAAATATTACAGATTTCATTTGTCCTTCCGATAAATTTTCTCTCTGTGTTTATTGAAACTATAGGTTCGGTGAGGTTGGTTTTAACAAAGGCCAGCACTGAACATTAATTCTCAATTTTGAGCTTTGCAGAAGGATAATAAAATACTAAGGAACTGAGAAGAGACTGCCTTTTCTCACAGTGGCCTTTAAAATATGTGCCCAAACAATAGTCTGTGTGCTTTGTTTAAGAAACACTGACAGCAGTAACTATTTTTAAAATGTCTCTATTCATACCTTTGCAGTGATTAGTTGTGAAAGATGTGGTAATGAAAGGATAAAGCAGACCAACTATTTATTGGGGAAAAAAAATCACTGCTAGAAAAAGATTCCTGTAGAATTTGTTGTCACTGCTCCCCACTTCAATTCAGCTTGTTCTACTTAGTGTATATTAAATAGTTGAGTGTCTTAAAATAGTAAGCTGTAGAAAATTCAAGGTGTTTGAACAAGAGGTCAGATATATTTTATTGCACTTAGAGTTGATATTTGAAAAATAAAGCAGAGTGGAAAACAAGTTGTGTTGTGACAATGAACAATTTCTGTTGTGAATAACAAGGAAATTCAGACAACAAGTTTAGGGAACATGACTCATCGTAGAAACACCAGAAGAATGAAGTAGCAAAAAGCATCTTGCAATGTCTTGATTATTTTGTTTATATTACTTTTCTGTTCTCAGAATTTTTTTCCCACAAAGAGATGGAATAGATACAAATAAAATAAGAGTAAATACTTTGATATGGACCAACAGTGCCTGGCAATGCAGTAATAAATATTTATTGTTAGCCTTAACAAACATCTTAGTAGTTTGACCTTCTTTGCGTTTACAAGCAAACACTAGCTGTCATTTCAAGTGTGAAAAATCTATTATTGTGAAAAATGTTGGCTTGTCATCCCACTGAGAAAGATCAGTAAAAGCAGAGAGAAGCACTGTGACCTAGCTTTGATTGGCTTGGAATACAATAGTTGATGGTGGCTTTAATATTACAGAAATATTACAGAACTTGTTTCTCTCATCATGAAACCATTACTCTCATCATGTAACCATTAATTTTTGTTATCTTACTTCTATTAGACTGTTCAGTATAATAATACTCCAAGAAAAAATACTGTTACTTTGACATGTGCATGAATGTCGATTGCATGAAAGAGTCTCCATTTTATTTTTCTTTCTTCAGGCAGCAGTTTCCAGGTGTTTCCTTTTCTTCTAGTGGCAAAAAGTTAAGCAGCATAGCTTGGATGCTGGGTAGCTGTTTTTCAGTTTTTCTTTGTAGTGTATTTTAAATAAATCAGTATTCTGTTGTTTTGGTTTTTCTTTCCTAAGCCCATAAAAAGTGGAAAGAGTGCCATTTTCAAAACAAATAGGTTATACAAGTTTCTTGAAAATATTCTAGTTTCATAAGTGATAAAACTGAAAAGATACTAATTTCATAATTTCCATTCTTTGTAACTCTTTTTTTTTTTCTTCTGGAAGATGAAACATGAATGCCGAGGTACTGGGGCTATGTTCTTGGCTGTTGCAGCAGGATTTGTGGATATATTTCCTTTCTCCCACAGGAAAGGTCTGTGATTCTAGTTTATCATTTGTGGAGCCCAGTTTTGGGTGGAAAGTCCTCCATCAGGCATGTATCACTGTTAAAGTGTTGCCATTTACATTCAATCAATATATAGTATTGATATGGTACTGGCAAAGTGTGTGGTCTTTGCAAGTTAATTTTTTTTGTGCTCATATTTTAAACTTGGCATTCATATTGTTTTCTATTCTGCTCATGTTTTAAACTTGTCATTCATATTGTTTTCTATTCTGAAAACAGCATTCCTGGTTTTTTTGCACCTCAGGAAGTATGTCTTTCCCATTAGGTAAAAGAGCTAACTGATTAGGTAGGAGTCTTCTTCCTTTTTTTGGCTATTAAGTAAGCTTTGAGTAATGTTTTCCTCTGAAAACTACATCTGGACCAATTTTGATAAGTAATACTGCAAATGGCAAAAATTAATGAGTTTTACATTATATAGAGATCATGCACTATAATTTATGTAGTGTCAGTTTGTCTTTCCATGACATGATAGCTGTCTCCTTCACCTTCTAAGTCCGGTGATTCTTATGAGCATTTAATTTGGGAGGAGTACTGCAAAATGTTCTACTCACTATACTTGAATGGCTGCCATTCACTGAAACGTTTCTTTAGACAAGAAGGGGACAAATGCCAACAACAGGATACAAGAGTATCAGAGGGGAATAATTGTGTGGTTGTCTCTTCTGTGGTTGTGTGTTAAATCATTGAAGAAAGCACAAAACAGGACTGCAGGAAGGAGCAGTGTTTTCCCAGGAAGGTTGTATTGAGGTTGACTTTTATTTATTTTATTTTTAATCAGAGAACTTGTTTAGGTGATTACACTTGCTGAAGGCAGGCAAGATGGTGATTGTCAATACAGAGTTTTAAATTTTTTTTTTTTTAATAGAAAAAGTGGATAAACAGGACTGGGGATTGAATAAATAATTATGCAATGCAAGGTCACTTTTTGGGGAATAACAGTGTTTCTGTTTTTAGAAGAAATTATTTTTATCTGTTGGAAAGAATCATGGCAAATGCCTTATGTGTGCTAGTTTATCATAACATTTTAATGATCTTTTTGTATCATGTAAGTGTGAACAGTTTGTCTAGACAAAAAGGTAAACGGCAGGGGTTTGTCAAATGGTCAGCAATGGAAAAGAGAAGGACTGCTCATGAAGTACTGATACCCAGGATCGAAGATTGTTTGGCATTAGACTTCATGTCCTGTATTCTAACTCAGTATGTCTCAGATATTTTGTACAATTTGTCAAAGTCTCTTTGAGATGTTGTCCAATATGTTGAAGTCCTCTTTCAGACAATGTCAGAGTTGTGAGAGGAAGAAAAAGCATTTTTTTAAAGATCATCTGATGGAGTGCTTGAAATAATTAAGGTTAATAGGGGAAAATACAGTTGTACATATAAAGGATCAAGTTACTTTAAAAAGGGTATGAAGTTCTTACCTTTAAAGAAGAAAGAAAGAGGAGAGTGGAAAATACTGGAATAGTAAGTTTTTTAAAATAAGTATTATGTAGTTTCAATGTATGTGTCATGTTTGAGTTTCAATTTTGTGTAAGTTCTGCAATCTCATTTTGTTACACAGCAAAGGAAAAATAATCACAAAGGCAATTAAGTGTTGTGGTGTAAACTTTATTACATGTGGAACATAATCATTAGAGGAATTACAGATCAGTCATAGTAAAATGAAATGCTTAAATGGTATTTATTATGAGAGCTTTTCAGTAAACAGTCTTCTGTACTAAAATAGTGAACTCAAACTCTTTGTATCTCTATAACTATACTAGAGCTAGTTGTAAAATGAAAGCTGTGAAATTTTTGTTTGTTGGTATCTGTATGTCATGAAAGAGCCAAATGGTTTCTAAAACGTACAGTCACAAAGTGATTATAAAATTCCCAAGGGGACTCTGATGGGACTATCATAACTTAACAATGGAATGGTGAGTCACTGCAGGAGAAATTCATGTAATATCTTTTCCAGTATTTATAGGACCAGGAGGATAAAATGTCATTTAATTTTATGTGATTAAAAACTAGTAGGCAAGAAAGAAAGAGGAAGAAAAAAATGAAGCACCTTTTATTTCAGGCATGAAAGATGAATGGAATATATAAGAAGCATATTATGAAGCAGGATATTAGAGTGATTAATTTCAAATCTGATCAATGCTCCAAAATGGTCATGTTAATATCATAATCATTCCATTTGATAACTTAAGGTGATAGTTAGGGTTTTTTTAGGTTCTAGATGCGAAGTGTGGCTTTTGAGTGGAACAGCTATATTATGAGAAGTTGAATGTAGGCTGGATCAGAGCTGAATCCTCTTGTATCTAGTGCTCTCAGGTTAAAGATCATGTCTACTGTTGCTTAAAGGTTTGGTTGGTTTGTGTTGGTTCTTTCAGAAAGGGCAGTGGAATTCAGTGAGAGTGTGTTCGTTCACAGTAGGTGCTTGCATGGATTCTTAACTAAAGCTTTTCAGTGCTGTCACAATATTGAGAGTTTGTCACTATGTCATGGTATAACGACCCCTATCCTTTCTCTTCTCTGCTTTGCATTGCTAGTAGTTTTGGTTTGTTTTGAAGATCTTCTGTATGCTTCATTAATATTCAGCATGTATAAAGTGCTTGTCAAGCTTAAAGTTTATCAAAATTAAAATGAATGAAAGCAGAAGCAGATATCTGTGAGGAAAGGTGAGACTGTTAAACAAAATATAAGTATTCTTGAATGAGCTATAGGATCTTCAAAAATTCACCTGGAAAAAACCCACAGTATTACATATTGGTTAAAAAAGCAAAATTGCCTGGTGATTTGGCCGAAAAGGTACCTAGTTTATATTTTCATATTCTGCTGTTCAAACGTGACAAAACAAAGGACTTTCTCTGTAGTATAGAAATGTTGGTGAAAAGAAGGATCAAATCTGTTCAATTGGGAATTGTATACCGATGGAAGCAGCTTCATGAGAAATGGTAAGAGAATGACAGGCTACGCCGTAACCACCACAGTTCTAGAGATGAGCAAAGAAGAGTTAGATGTTTACAGGGCAAACAGACATGCAAGAAATAAACAAGCAGTTAAACATATTAGTGGGAAAAGACAATTTCCTGGAAATTCATGTTACTAGTGAGTTTAAGTGGAATAAAATTGTTATTCCAAAGTATTTTATGTTAAAGATAGAAGTAGCTCTTCTGACACTTCCTAAACCTTCCGTGACTCTTCCTGCCGACACCGTAGGTCTGTTTTAGGAAAGACAATCCTGATGTTTTTGAAAATTTTTGTCCTGGTTCTCTAGCTATGATAAAGAGCATTTGTTTGTTTTTTAAACAAAACAAAACAACCAAACCCAACCATGAAGACGTGACTCATGCTGATAAAACTTTTTTTTTTTCCAAGAGGAATTATGATGTAATTTAATTGGTTTTGATTGTAATGTGTTGCTGCAGAATAGGCGCAATCCTAAATGACACTTGGGGCTCTTGTGATTAAGTTTTTTGAGTGCATTTCTGAGTGGGTTAATCCTAGGCAAAAAAATAAAAAGGTGGTTTTAATTTTCTGTTGTTCCTCCACGTATTTCTAAAGGGATTTTTCTAAATGGATTTCCCCACAGAACTAGAATATAAAAGTTAGAGATCTGTTTATTGCTTATGTACATTACTTCTGGTAAGGATTAAACAGAAATAACTTGAGTGGAAATCAAAGCATATCAGATATACCTTGGAAATTTTAGAAGTAATATGAGAGGATTTGTATGTTTTCTAGAATTCATTTTTGCAATTTTCTAAGCTAAATGCAGAGTTCATGATTACATTTTTATATTAATAATTTTCATTGAAGTTGCATACTAAAATAATAGCTAATTAGTTTAATATCCTACTCAACAGCCAGTATTGGATTTTTATGGGCATAGTAGAAGTAACAGTACAATGCAAAGAAAGCCCAAACTGATTGGAACCTTTGTCATAAGAGAGCTTCTCTGAATCTTAGTGATATGTGAGAACTTATAAAGAAAATGCTTGAAATTTTTTAGCATATGCAAGTATATTTAAAATCTAGCTAAATTCTTATGTTCGGTTGTGTTACAGAAATGACCACATTTTTCAACTGTTTCAGTTATGTGTTTATAAATTGGTTTCAATGAGTATACTTTTGTTTTTGTTATGGCAGAAGATAAATCAGAATGCTTAAATAGATTGTGGGAGCATCTATATAGTATGGATGGTATGTCCTCTGTAACATAGTTTTGTCTGATAGATATTGCTTACAAAAAATTCTGGGCCAGTGCTTTATTTTTTCATATGAGTGATGCAATTTAATGTTGGGTGATCACCCAACTAAATTTTGTTTCCTTCATTAACGTTGCAAAATATCATAGGAAATTTTTGATTCTAGAGCATAAGCTTAGGAAACGTGATAGTATAGAAAATTGTGTTAAATAATACAGCCTAGAGATCTTAAAAGATCAAAATTTGCCTTACTTTTAGCCATTGTAGAGTTATATTATTAGTCTCATAAGTATTTTTATTACGAGATTTTCATATATAAGTCTATGTTTTCTAAAAAATGTTTCTGGAAAAATGTTTGGGTCTTCATTGCCTCTGAATTTCTGTTCTTATCCAAGGGAATTTGTGGTTGAATCTTAGTTCTTTCAATAGTTAAATTGGAAAATTTCATTTAAAAGGTGCTTACCCTTGGGGTGTATAATTTGTGAGAATAAGTTTAGTTCATATTAATTTCTATTTAATATGACTGTAGCTGATGAGTAGTCTTCAAAACCTGTTTAACATAAAAAATAATTTGAGAAGTAGGAAAAAACTCCCATGCAGATATTAGTACTGAAGTATATGGAGAATTTGTTTTTCTAGTTTAGCTTGAGTTTCCCCCAATCAACAGAGGTCAGTTCAATCAGCTGAGAGAACAGACTTGTATGAATACCAAGGTGCAGAGAGTAAGTCACATTTCTACTTTGGTTTAGATACATTGTCATAAAAGCAATAAAAAATCTTTCTCTTCTGTGCTCCAGTATGCTTTCCCTAGACTATAGAATTATAGATACTCACTTAGTAATTTGAAAAGGAAATATTTTCTAAGTGGAATTGCAGTCATACACCCACTGCATTGCTAAGTGAAGAGCCATTTATTTCTCTCAACTAAAATAGTTCCTGACTTTTAATCAGTCAAGTACCAGTGTTGTTAGGCCTAAGGAGGAAGGGGCATAGGGCAGCTTCTAGAAACACTGCTGCTTTTTTATAGGTAAAAGAAGACTTAGAACAGCATTATGTTCTACTCATTTTCTCCCCTTAGTGGACTTATACAGCCTGTCACTGTGACTGTGACCCCAAAGTCACTGTTTCTTTGGAAGGTCTCAGGAGCAAAGTGTCCTGGTCAGCCTGTTGGTCGCTGACTGTAGAAACCTCTCTAGAATGAATCTACAGAAACTGCAGAGCTGTTAGGAGAGGAGTGTTCACCTTTCCAGAGTCTTATCTCGGTTGCCTTTCTTCTTCTTCCTTCCTTTCTCAAGCTGGGACCAGTTGGAAGCTGCTCACCAGTTCTTTAGTTTCCTGTCTTTGCAGGCAAACTGTTTGCTCCAGACGTTCTCCTCCGTGATGTGGCTGGGAGTTAGTCACTTTATCTCAATGTGAAGTTTGATGTCACAGTCACCCTTCCCAAGTATGATGTAGAAGGCTTTTTTTGGTTTTGGTGTTGTTTGGTTTGGTGTTTTTATTTGTTTGTTTGGGGATGTTTGGTTTTTTTTGTTTGGGTTTTTTTTTTTTAGTTGCTTTTTTTTTGGTAAAAGATTATTCTGACGTAATTGCAATTCCGCACAAAATACAAAAATATTTCCAAAAAGGCAATGGTATATTTTCCTCTAGTGCATGCGGGAGATTATCAACATAAGTTTTAAATCAACCATCAGTTTATCACTGCTGTTAGGTAAAAGATGTTTGTGTTTTCACTCTACAGTGCTTCCTCGATATGACGTTTGGAGCCGGAGGTCACACAACGGCTCTTTTAGAGAAAGCCAGCGGCATCACCGTGTATGCACTAGACAGGGATCCCACAGCTTATAAAATAGCTCAGCAGCTTTCACAGTCCTACCCGTAAGTTGTCTTCTCTTGTCTTATATATGGTCAAGGTCGATACTTTGGTATTTTATACATAATTTAGTATCTTTTTATAGTTTTAAATAGGTTACTGTAGAATAGCATTCTGTGCTGTATGTACCCTGCTAAATAGGAGGTCCAATTCATTTTGTTTATGAGTATTTGCATGCAGCTTCTTCTTAGGTTTTCGGAGTTAAATGTGTATTTTGTAGTTTTAATTTTAAACATGCATCAAGTAGCTAATTTTATATATAAAAATAGATTTTAAAAAGATTCATGCGTTCTGCTTGCCTTGAGATGATTCTGATTGCAAAGTAGTACAAAAACATATCTTTGTGGTACATGTTTCACAAAAATGATGGAATAATATGTTTTAAAATAATTAGGTCATTTAAATATGGATTATGAATATTTTAATTTAAAAAACCCCAAAATAATTGTAATTCAGTATTAGGTTTGCTAAGTATTTTGCCACTGGCTTCAGAAACTACTGAACAATTTAATAAGCTATGATTTCTGTGTATAGCTTATGCTTCAATTTTCTTTTTAAATAAGAGTGCTGAATTTGCTAAATGAACAATTGCTAGATGCAAATTTTTACATGTTTTTTAGTTATGCAAAGTTCTTGTTCCTTTACTTAATTCCAGAAAGAACCCAGTCAGAACATCAGTGCATTCATGCAAAAGTGTGCAATGTATAGTGTTGAATATGAGCTTTTCAGAAAGTTGAATTTTGAAATCTGACCAAGAAGTAAAAATATGTAGATACAAAATGAAATAATATGAGGTAATCAAGGCTTTAGAAATTTAGGTAAAGTAGAAAGGAGAGAATACTCACTGTCAGGTTGAAAACATTATTTATATCAAAAGAGCTTTAACATGAAGAAAAGCAAATATTTCCAGAAAGAAGAAATCTGGAAGAGGAGATAAAAAACACCTGGTTGTTCAGTCTTGTTTTCCCACATAAAAAGAAGTTCTAAGGCAGCTGTAATATTTAAGCAATGCAGAAGGTGTTCCTCAACTTTTCTAAGATAAAAGACTAAACTGTGCATTCCTTTCTTCAAGTGTGTTTGACAGAGGCCCAGTGGGAGAAATGCAAGCATGTGTCAAGATAGCATAGCTCAGTTTCTAGCCATCCGACTCTGTAAGACCACTTACATATATTTCTCTAAATTTTCAGTTCTTTTTGGGCTGAAGTGACATGCAATGTATACTTACGAATTTGTGGAATTCCTCTCTCCACTGTTACTTCTCCAGAGAATCCTCTTTTTGACAGAATACTGTGGAGAATATTGTCAAGGAAAGTCCATTTTCTTTTAAACTAAGCCTGCAACATGTTCTGCCAAATGTCATGGGAGTTGTAAAGTCTTCTGTTCTTTGTGTCATAGAAGAAAAACCAGTCTTTTAGGAACATTCACACAACGTAACACAACAATGAACAGTCCTCTGACTCAGTATAAGTTTATCTGTAAAGTATCCTATGCAAACTTGGATGTGAAAAGTTTATTTTCCAGATAGATGAAGAGATTTTACAAGTGTTGGATGCTCTTCTGCCAATAATTGACATCGGTAATTTTCTGCTTGCTTAGGAAAGATGAACTTTGTATAGCAGTTCATGTAACTTAGTATGGTTTAATACATGAAGGAGGTCTCCTAGTTCTTATTTTTGATGGTGGTGTCTACCTTTACAGATGCAAGCTATCCTTAGAATGAAGTAGATTCTTAAATAACATAGTGTTGTTGGTGAAAAGACTTAATAATTGAAAGATGCCTGCATGCCACCTAGATATGTATTGTAGGATACAGAGCCGTATTCATATTTGCTCTGATGTTATCCCTCATTTTCTGTCTTTCCTATTAGAAAGAACAGGTGGGTCCTTTTTCAGAAGGTAAATATTATCTTTTTAATAATAGTTTGTATTGAAAATTATGGCAAAAGAATGTTCTATATGTACTAATTATTAATGTTTTCCCTGGGAAATCAGTTGCATAAACCATTGTCAAATTAAAAGGGGAAAGGAGGTATTAGGATGCAATTTATAAACAGGTAAAGCTAGCTATTGCTTACAAATCAGTTAAGTATAGGGGATTTACTTCTGAGACATGGAGCTTCTATAAATGGATTTTTTTCAGTATTCATTAAAGAACAGTTGGTCTAACATTATGGAATTTTATTGTATATTTTCTGCACTGTGTTAGAAATAAACCTTGTATCAGTTCAATTCAAATCTGTGTGGGCATCAAAAGCTCAGGGAATCCATCCAGTTGACATCTGTATCTGGTCAGGTCTATTCTCAGATTAAATAGTTGCCTGGCTCACCAGGGAGCCACAGAAATAGTTGTGCTATCTTAAATATGGCAATGGCAGCATGCAGTTGCAGTCTAAGAGAAATGTAGGGCTGTCCTTTCTGTAAGAAGTATAAACATCCTCCACTTTTTTCTGTTCTACGCTTTTTTTCACCTCTTCTGTTGAACATTTCTGTTGTGGGAGAGGTTATTTGACTTGTTGAAGTGGTTCATTTGCTTTGGAGGTGACAGCACAAAGTTGGGGAAGAGGCTGTTGTGTAACCATAACCAGTAAAATCTGATTCCCCCTGTCTGAAACTGTGAAGGCAATGCACAAACTGAAAGTCATACTTCAACTGAATTTTCTGTTGCTGGTTTTTTCCTACTTAAACCAGAATACTGCATATGTAAATTGGGGATGTTAATATCAACTGCATGATGGATCTTGAGTCTTGCAGTAGTATTTGCAGTAGTCTGTCTTACCATAAAATGTGACAATTCTAAATATACAGTGTTAATCGATATTGCTTATTCTGGTTAGATGACATTAATAATCTTAGTAAAATCATATCATTCCGATTGTTATTCACTATATGGCTTTGTTTGTTGATGTAATCTTTTCGGATTTCAATGAAGTTTTTGATACTGTCTCTCACAGTATCCTTCTGGACAAAATGCCCATTCCACAACTGGATAAACTTATCATGCAGTGGGTGAGCAGCTGGCTCACAGGTTGGGCACAAGGAGCTATACTGAGTGGTGGGACATCAGGCTGGTGAATGTCAATAGAGGGGTTCCACAGGGCTCCATCTTTGGCCCTGTGGTCTTCAGCATCTTGGTAAAGGGCTCGGGTGCAGGACTTGAGAGGATACTAAGTTTGCAGATGATGCAAAATTGGGAGGAGCTGCTGATTCCCTGGAAGGCAGAAAGACCCTGCAGAGAAACCTGGACAAATTAGAGGGCTGGGCAATCACCAATCATATGAAGTTTAACAAGGGTAGTGTGTGGGACTAAAACATTAGTGGTGAATGAATCGAAACAATCGGCCATTTGTGGAGGCAGTGGGTGCTTAGCTGATGGTGTGTGTGGTAACAGCCCAGGTGCAGAGGGCATGAGCACCACCTTTGTTTATCAAGAATCTGAGTGTTGAGACAGATAAGGGAAGAGGGTGATAAGAAGCAGATCCTGCAAGGCTGAAGAGTGCTTTTAATCATGGCAGTGTCCTCCCTTACACAACTGGCTCAGTTGTAAAACTTCTCCCCAGGGGAGAACTGGTGGATTCTGCATCTGGGACAGGGCAATCCTGGAATTATGTACAGAACGAGAGGCTGGAGAGCAGCACTGCAGAAAGAGACCTAGGGGTCCTGCTCGATGTCAAGTTGAAGACCTGTTGAAGATGGCAAGCTCAAGACTTGCGTTACCCCCATGATCAAGAAATCAAGCAAAGGAGGCAGGAGAGCTGCATGGATGAGCAGGGAGTAGTAAAATCTCAAATGAAAGAGAGAAATATATGAGATGTGGAAAAGGGACAGGCCACATAGGAGGACTATAGGAACATCATTAGAGTATGCATAAATGAGAAAAGGAAGGCCAAGGTCCACTTGGAATTGAATCTGACATGGGATATCAAGAAGTTCTTTTACAAATACATCAGCAGGAAAAAGAAAATTAGGGAAAATGTGAGGCCACTGCTGAATCAGATGGGTGTAACAAGACACAGAAAAGGCAGAAGTACTGAATGTCTTTTGTGCCTTAGTTTTTACTGCTGTGAATGTCCCTCAGAAGTCCCAAACCTCAGAGGTAAGAGGAAAGCCAGAGAAAGGAAAACTTCCCCGTGATCATAGAGGATAGGGTTAGAGACCAGTTAGACAAACTTAACATCCATAAATCCATGTGCCCTGGTGGGATGCACCCATGGATGCTGGGGGAACTGGCAGATGTTGTTGCTCTGCCACTTTCCGTCATCTTTGAACATGGAGAATGGGAGACATGCCTGATGACTGGAGGAAGGGCACTGTTACTCCCAGATTCTCCGAAAAGGAGAATTTGGGAAACTACCGTCCAGTCAGCTGCACCTCTATCTCCGGAAAGGTGATCAGATCATTCTTGAGGCCATCACAAAGCATGCAGAAGAAAAGAAGTTCATCAGGATTAGTAAGTGTGGATTCACCAAGGAGAAATCATGCTTGAGCAATCTAATAGCCTTTTATGATGGCATGACGGGCTGGGTCAGTGAGGGGAGAGTAGTAATGTTGTCTGCCTTGACTTCAGCAGGGCTTTTGACACTCTCCCATGACATCCTCAGAGATAAGCTCAG